>WOXC01007539.1:0-56025 GCA_011680675.1 Gymnobelideus leadbeateri
ATGATTGCTAAGGTTCATACTAATTATTAGATTATATTATTCAGTGTGCCTATAACTGTTATGGGTGGGAAAAAGAAAGGGAATAAGCATTTATTAGATACCAACTCTGTGCTACACACTTTACACTTTACTTTTACTTTATCTTAGGAGCTGTTATCCCCATTTTACAGTTAGGAAAACTGAATAAGACAGTTCAAGTGACTTGCCTAGGGTTGCACAACTAATAAATGTCTGAGACTGGATTTGAACTCAGATCTTCCTTACTCCAAGTCTAGATCTCTTTCCACTGTTTCATCTAGAAGTCTCCTCCATGGGAAACTATGGAGGATATAAAAGTTTCATGACATAGTTCTTACGTTCCAGGCATTTATAATCTAGTTAGGTTCTTGCAAAGCCTAACGTAAAAGCTACTCAACCCTATGTACTATCAGTCCATAGTATCACCTTCATAAATGAAAGACCAAGAAATTTAATCAACTGTTTGACCAACATAAAATTACTTTCGTATGAGAAGCATAGTACAGGGCTATGATGTCAAACTCATAGAAACTGGAGTCCACTAATCCATAGGTAAGGATTCCTATGTGTCATATATTGATTTAGTTTTAAAATGTACTATCATTTATGTTCTACTGGATTTTATTATTTATTACACAAAAGGATTTTGATCTGGTTCTAACGACACTTATAAGTGTGTGGGTCCACATGTTTGACACCTTTGGTGTAGTAACTCAAAAACTGGCTTTGGAGCCAAGATGAATCCAAGTCCTGATTCTGACACATACTGACTGTGACATTCTAGGCAAGTCCCTAGTCCACTCTCTAATCATACGTTTTGAAAAGAAGTTATTGATCTGCATTAGAATATGAATTCCTTACTGGGAGGTCATGAAATTATGCTTTCAGACTATTGGGGAAGGGAATACATAAAAGGATCTTGTGTCCAGGCCCCTCTGTCTGTTCATTTATTGCCTGAAGTTACTTCACCTTTATGTTCTATTCTTATCAAAGATCTTTGGAAATTTTTAAAGATCCAGCAAAACGAGTGGATTATAAAAATTAGATCAGGAATTGGATAGTCGTCAGGAGAGGTCATGGTTCTTTTCAGAGAAAATTTATTGTAGGCTATTCAATTTGAACGATCATACAACTTCCCCTTTTCTAGGGGGAAATCTATCAAAGATTTCAGCATTAATTTGTCCCTGGAAGGATCCTCCCAATTGTCCATTATGTAAGTTATTTCTTGAAGTAAAGGGGGCTCTTAAAAAGGGAGAAAAAATGTCAGCCTTGGCACTTTGTATTCTACTGCTCTAGCTTGGTGAGCTTGATTCTTGGTTGTTGCTGGTCCCATTGAGATTTTTTTTAAAATGCAAAGCAAAGCTGCTCTCTAAGTTTCTTGATCTGTACATTGGCAGATAGAGGAATCAGGAACAGTGAAAAAGGGAATAAATCCTAGAGAAGGCTGTGTATGCGATCTCTGAGCAAGAGTACCAATGTTCATGCCAAGGCTTCAAATAGCAGGTCACTGCTTTGAAGAGCCTCCCAGATCCTGATATACCAAACCACCTATATGACACAAAGCCTGTCGAAAGCTGAGGCACAGAGATAAGGACAGACAAGATATATGGCTGAATAGAGGACTTTCAATTTCCATTTCTTAGGAGATGGACAAGTTTCACATCATTAAAAAAAGTACTTCTAAAAAAATAACTTCCAAACCAAGAGCACATACATGATGTTAAAGAGTCTTTTCAGATGATTGACTTAATCAAAATGGCTAATCTGAGAGGAAGAAATACTGTATTAATTTAAATATGGCAGGTGCTGTCTAAGTTCATTGCAAGAGCTAAAGACCAATTATCTAGCATTTTTCCATAAAATTACATTTTCTAAAAAGAAACTTGGATGCATGAATCTCCTCATCATAACAAGCCTGCCAACTTTGATGGATGTGTCTGCTGTTTATTTGTAGCTTGTCATATTTATGCTTTTGAATCAATGCTAAAGTTATCATCTTAGACCTAAGAAGGGAGCCTGGAAAGTGAGGTGCTGTTTTTTTGGGGTGAGGGGGTTATGTTTTTTTAATACAGTGGCAGTATGCCTTAGTAAATAAAAACAGTTGATAGGACCAGGTATGAATGAAAACTTCTCTTCAAGTCTTGAGTAGCTGAATGGAAGCCATTAAAATATTGGTACTGATCAGCCACATTACTTGGTGTCCATTGCCATAGATACAAAAGGGTAATGTGAAATGGCATCTCAGTTTTAGCAATAGAAGCTTTTAAAATGAATGAAAGAAAAAAATAGCTTCCTTTCACCCTTTTTTTGTTTTGTTTTGTTTTGTTTTGTTTTGTTTTTTAACAGAGAGATTGAGGAAGATGATGTGTTTACAAGGCATCTTAATTAGGTGGGAGAAAATGAGAAGCATCAAACAATGGGAAAGGGCAGCTGTCTCAGTGGGGAAAAAATATTAAAAGAAGGGAAAATAAAATGAGCTCCAAGCTGAAGCTTTGAAGAGGGCAAACTATTAAGGGAATCGAAATGTTTGAGTATTAAGGGGGTAATTAACGTATAAAATAGGAATGCTGAAGTTGACCCAAGTGAATTTGTCAGAATGCTAGATAACATAATTTGATGAATCTGTGATCTCCCTGATATGGGCACTCTTTCAGTAGTTCAGATTGCAACTCATCTACAATTCATTCTGAGACTTATCCACAGCTTCACATGAATTTTGCATTGGAGTTTACCAAATGTGCCAGGGGTATTCATGTAACTCTTGACACTGTGTGGATATTAATGGAGTATGTAGGCCATTAGTTCTGTCTTAGTGTCCCTACAAAATTGTCCCACCTCCTTTTTTTTTTTTTTGCTATTTATCTCATCATCATCATCATCATCATCATCCTTATTTTGCTTTTTTGGAGGGGTGAAGGCAGGGCAATTGGGATTAAGTGACTTGCCCAAGGTCACACAACTAATGAATGTTAAGTGTCTGAGGCCCATTTGAACAAAGGTCCTCCTGACTCCAGGGCCAGTGCTCTTTTCACTCTTTTCCTGAGCCAACCAGTCGCCCCTCTAATATTCTTTAAAAGCCACTTCGACCATGGAACTCCTTATTGGCAATAAGTTGCATCTTACTCATGATCACCATGTGCTTCTCCATCGCCTTTTGGGTGACTTGAATTTTAATTACACTAAGAATAATATTCTATAACACTCACAGCAATATAGGATCATGGGGAGAATATTGATGTTTTTAGATGGGTCTTAGCTTTTGGAATAAACTCAAGGTTATTAAAAAAGCAATGTGCAATTTCCCCAAAACCATCTAGCCCACTGTCCTGTGAATTTCTGGCCCATTCCCCATTTGAAGTGTCTATGTTCAATATAAGTTATCTCTGTTGCTGTCCATAATACACATCAGTCTTTGCAAAAAGCGTTCTTTGCTCATTTGCTTTCTTTTATATGGATAATTAGGCCAAAACCTTTTGAGACATGATGATTCTTACATTAGGCCCTAAAATGTTCTAGGCCCTTATGCAACCAGCATAGTATCATCAACAGCTAAGAGCATCCAAGGACCTCACCATCTATAATGGAAGTGTTTTTTGATTTGGATTCTACACTAAGTATCAAACACTTTAGGTGGGCATATATCATATTTTATATCTCACATTTTTGTTAACCAGAGGGCTATCAAATAAAGCAATCTTATTTTTAGGTTTTTCAAGGAAAAGTGTGTGATTTTTACATATTCATGGGAGATACCTTATCAGCAGAGATCATTAAAATGGCATTTTGCTCTAACAAATTTAAAGATTTTATACACACACACACACACACACACACACACACATGCATACATTAAGCACAAGGACATCTTATATTTTTTATGCCTTTCAGAGAAAGTCAAGCCAGTATCTAAAAAGATGGTGTATGCTAGAAATTACCTTTGATGAAAATCTGCCTGTACCTTTCACATAACTTAATCAAAGATAGTCTCAATGCCTGTATCGAATTATCCTTATACATATTTTATAGATATGAGAAAAGAGTATGTCTATTTTGTGGTCAACAGTTGTTGATATTTTCTCAAACATCCATTTTTGTATTCACAAGGTCTGCTATTTTCTTCATGACCTTTGGAATCTTCCCTTCTTAAAGGTATCAAGAGAATCAATCCCTTAGTGTGCTCAAAATTTTGTTACCTCCAGCATCTAAGTTCTCTGCATATTCATGGTGTAGTTGTGCTATGTTTGCTATCTTTGCTTTCTATATTGCCAAATATATTTCCTCATATAGCCTTTCAGAAACTAATTTTGAAGTCTAAATATAGTCATTCCACTATCACTGATGGGGGAAAAATCTCTTAATTATAATTTTGTTTTGTTTTTTATAGATCTCCTGCCCATTTTTATTTTATTTTTTTTAAATTACCATTTTTATTTTTAACCTTTTATTCCTCCCAGTTTTATTCTTTTGTAGTTTTTGACTTAGTTAAGTCTTTTTTTTTTTTTTTTTTTTTTTAGTAATTGGGGTTAAGTAACTTGCTCAAGGTTACACAGCTAGTCATTATTTATGTGTGGGTGCTCATTTTCTGAGGCCGGATTTGATCTCGGGTCATCCCAACTCCAAGGCCAGTGCTCTTACTCACTGCGCCACCTAGCTGCCCCTTTTAGGGCAATTTGGGTTAAGTAACTTGCCCAAGGTCACATGGCTAGGTTTTTGTTTGTGTGGGTTAAGTGTCTGAGGCCGGATCCGAACTCAGGTCCTTCTGACTCCATGGCCGACACTCTACTCACTTCGCCACCTAGCCGCCGCCTTAGTTAAGTCTTTAATCTAGATTTTTGCAACTTGTTTCCTTTCCACTTTTTTTTTTTTGAGGAGGGAAGATATTGGGGAACATATTACGTATAATCTACCTTTAACTTTCTCCATCATGCCTTACAAATGAGTTTATATTCAAAACCAATGTTGCATTTGGTTGCTATATTCCCCTGCTTGGCAAAGAGATCAACTGATCACTGATTGAGGCATTTTCTAGGCTCTTAGATTTTCCTCATCATGGTAATTGATTTACATCAGATATCATTATTTTCTAAGGAAATTTATGTCAATGTCTGTCCTTTTATTCATTTCTCATTTTTAGCATCAACAATTTGTTTAAATAAATCAGGTTGACATAGCCTCATGCCATATCTTCTCATTTGTATTCTTTCTAGTTTGGTATTGATTTTTATCTTTGTTTTAATTAACAAGTCAGTGGTCCAACTATAAAGAGATAACTGATTCAGAAATGGCTATCACATTAGTAACTAGTCATTTCCCTCTATTAAAATATAATCTATTTAATTTTTGGTAATGTCATTTTGTGCTTTCCTTGTCTTCTCAAAGCATGAATGATATGTATTCATGAAGCTTTTGCATAGTATGCAAGCTTTTAGACTCACTTTTCACTCCTGAATAATGTTTTCTAACAACTTTCCCCATCCTCAATTTTACATCAAAATTATCAAATATTCACTTATATGCTGTTTTTATTGGGGGAGTCTTTAAACTGAATTTTTTTCCTGAACCTTATCTACTCCCTTATTGTTTTCATGGTAGTTTTTTAAAGAAATATTAATCATTTATAATACTAAGTCATTTGTAATGACTAATACCCCAGGAAACAATGTTTCTTATTGACTTTGAATTCACAATAAAACCAATTCCACCACTTTGTGTTTTGCTCCTTCAGAGAGTATTTGTGAGCCATCCTTCCCCTTAGTTGCAACTAGTTTCATTCATAGTGAGACAATTACCTCCATTTAGAGTACTAATAATTCCTGTAAATTAATCTTCCTTTATTATCTAGGACAGGGATGATTCTTAGCATCCTCTCTCTTGTTTTCCACGACATATGATCCCAATGTAGTGTAGAAGTGGACAAAGTGGGCGGCTAGGTGGCGCAGTGACTAGAGCGTCAGCCCTGGAGTCAGAAGGACCTGAGTTCAGAATTGACCTCAGATACTTAACGCACACACAAACAAAAAAACCTAGCCGTGTGACCTTGGGCAAGTTACTTAACCCCAATTGCCCTCCAAAAAAATAAAAGTGGACAAAGTGACATAGGACAGAAGGCCATTTGTTTTTCTGTCTAATGAGTTACCATGGTTAAAGAGTTGAACAACAATTAGGCTGGTGGTGATACAGCTGTCTATGCTTAGTTAAGCTAGTCCCCAGAAAGCATACATACTTTGTTACCAGGAGCAGAGATAATATAGAAACACAATATCAGAGCAACAATCACTGGAAGGTATGAAGTTAGACATTCCTTTAAGAGCCTGTCCCTCTAATTTAGGAGAAAGCCTAAATGGAATTGGTACTCAAATGTGCTTTATTAATAGGTGACAAACCTAACGATAATATAGAACAGTTGGGTTATTTAAAAAAAAAAACAAAAAACAAAAAACAAAAAACCTCCCTATGGAATCGGGACTCTGCCAGGGAAAGGAAAGAAAATAACTAGGTTACCTGTTATAGAGAAGAAGTTATGAGAATATGAATAATGTTACAGATTGAAACAGGAACTCTCTCTGCCTTTAACTATTAGGTTGTCAAATGAAGGACAAAGCATAGAAGGTTCTCTGCCCTAGCCAAGCAAATTTGCTCCAAGGTCTCTTTCATAAATTAATCAATCTGGTTTTTATGCACAAGCTGGTCCTATTACTTCCTCTTTATTAACCTATGTTCTTTACTTCCTTCCTTCAAATCCTGACCAAAACTTACCCCCTAAAAAACCTGATATGTTAAGGCTGGAAGGGACAGGAGAACTGACCTAGTGCAAGCTGTTTATTTTATAGATGAGTCCACTGAGGTCACTAAGGGGCTTTTCCTGATTTAACTCATCCCATAATAAAAGCACATTTATAATCTGCCGTCCAAAGAGTCTTCTCAACCTTTTTTTTTTAATTTTGCAACCCCTGAGATTTATCTGATAAAGAAAAACTCCTACTATAAAAATTCCCTTCATTGACATAGAATGATGATTTAGTATGAGATTTGTCTGAGGTACTGAGAGATTATTTGAAATACAGCCAAAAGCAAAACTTAATCCTGAGCCATCCTGACTCCAATGTTGTCCATCTCGTCAATACGGTATTCCCTCATTTTGGGCTCACTTTATATGATGTTAATTTGCATGTACCTGCATGTAGCTTTGCCATTGAAAAGAGGTCTCTAGTGGAATAACCCAGTATTGTGTTCTTCAGCTTGTTTTATGGAAATTTTCCATCAATAATTTCAATGAAAGCATAGGTGGCTTAAGTTACAAAGTTACTAAAGACACAAAGCTGGAAAGATAGCTTCCAGGAGTGGGGAACCTGTGGCCTCAAGGCCACAAATGGCCTTCTAGGTCCTTGGGTGTGGCCTTTTAACTGAGTGCAAGTTTTACAGAAAAAGTCCTTTTATGGAGGGGATTTGTTCTGTGAAGTTTGGATTCAGTTAAAATGCCACACTTGAGGATCTAGAGGGCTACATATGGCCTTGTGGTCACAGGTTCCCCACTCCTGATACACACTGTATTACGGAATCAGAGTCCAGAAAAATATTGGACAGAATCTAAAAAGATGAAGGTTAATAGGAATAAATGTATATTCCTAAACTTGAATTAAAAAAAAGCAATGTCATGAGTAAAGAGGTTACCCACTAAGAGGGTTAGGGTTGCTCTGGAGACCCCAAATTACCAACACACCGGGTCCTGCTGAATGAATTCGACTCAAGTCTTCTCAACCAAAGACAAGTAACATTTATTAAAAGTTCACTTGCATTAGACACAGAGTAAGTCTGTGCTAGGTCATTCTATGGTGCTCTCACACAATGGTGTGAGATGGGGTCTTATATACAGAAGACTGTGGGAGGAATCTAGGGGTGGTCTAGGGGAGGAGTTTGGGGAGGGTCTTCAGGAAGAGTTAATGAGGTCCATGAGTGATTAAGGGTGGGAGGCCACCTGGAGATTACAGACAATGATGGGCTAGGCCAGTTCAAGGGTGGATGACACTTTGATAGGCTTAAAGGTGGGAAGTCTAGTAACAGAGGCTTGGGCTCAGCCACTATGTAAGGCTTATTGCCTCATGCAAAAGCCTCATCAAATGGGATGATTTAATCAAGAGTCCAAGGGAGGTTCCCAGAGACTGTACCTCAAGGACTCAAGGAGAGCTAGAGGGGGCTCCCAGAGCCCATACCCCATCAATGAGTATATTATAAGAGGGGACATGACTAAACAATGCTCATGTTAAAACACACACACACACACACACACACACACACACACACACTAGGGAATAAGGAAATGAAAATGCAATGTGAATAAGCTTTGTGACATAATAATTGAAAATGCAAATAAATCTTAGGCTATATAAGATGCAGAAGGCACTGGAAATCATGTCAAGATTCATTGAAAAAACAAACATTTTAGGATGGAGAAGAGAAGACATCATCATAGTTTTGTGGTTGTTATTCAATTATTTTAATCATGTCCAACTCTTTGTGAGCCCATTTTGGGGTTTTCTTGGCAAAAAATACTGCAGTGGCTTACCATTTCCTTCTCCAGCTAATATTTTACAGATGAGGAACTGAGACAAATAGAGCTAAGTGGAATGTGCAAGTTCGCACACATAGTAAGTGTGTGAGGCTAGATTTGTACTCAAGAAGATGAATCTTCCTGACTTCAGCCTGGTGTTCTATCCACTCTATTCACCTAGCTAGCTGCCTTCGCAGTCTTCAAATTTGCTGAGTAAACTAGATGAATATAGAAGTAGATTTTATATTTAAAAATACCCGACTTTGAATGACCACTCCACTATTAGCTTTCTGAGGGGGAAAATTTATTTAACTTCTCTGGCCTATAATGACCTATAATATGATGTTTCCTCATCTACAAAAAGAGGGGGTTAGATTTGGTGACTTCCAAGGTCTTTTCCAACTCTAAATCTATGATTTTATGATCCTAATTTGCAGAAAGGCAGATTTCAAGTGAATATAAAAGAGAACTTTTTAAAAATTATAGTTGCTCCAAAGTGGATTTCCCTACCTTGGGAGACAGTGAATTCCCCATTACTGGAGTTTCTGTAAACAAAGTCTCCCTGGCTCTTGTTAGGGAGGTTATAAAGGGGATGCTTGCACAGTTATAAATTAAACAGCATCATCTCAGAGATATTTTCCATTTGTAAGATTATATGATTCTATGGTCTTTGCTTCCTTTTGTATGTTTGTCTTCTATATCGCTAATTAGATGGTAAGTTCCTAAATGGCAAAACTGTCTTTTTCTTCATTTTCCTTCCTAATTCATTCTTTAATTCCTTCCTTCCTTGATTGCTTCCTTCTTTTCCTCCTTCCTCCCTTCCCTCTTTCACTTCCTACTTCCTTTCTTCCCTCCTTCCTTCCTTGAGTGAACGAATATTGATGGAATCTAAACTCCTTTCAGTGTAATTAATAGCTGGGGTTTTTAAACGTGTGTGTGTGTGTGTGTGTGTGTGTGTGTGTGTGTGTATGTTGTGTTAAAGCAGGCAACCCTCTTCTCAAAATAATGTTTTTAAGTATATGAAATATATACTATTTCAAATAGCCAATTATATTGAAATTATGATTATCAAAATGTAAAAAAACAAAATAAAGTTCAAAGACTCTCGGTTAAGAACCCCTGCAGTTTAAAGGGCCTATTTGGATAAAAGAGCTTCCAAATAAGATGTTAAATAATTTTTATAGGAACCAAGTACAAGCCAGTCTTTCTATGACATCTTTTCTGGTTCTCTCAATAGCTCCATAAACTGGGGCTACCTTATAGATGGACAAACCGAAATGCAAACAGATTGAGACATGCTCAAAGTCTTTCAGGGCTGAGGTTCAGATTATAAGTCTGATGGAAGGAAGCACTAGACCAGGAGGCAGGGGACCAGACTTCTAGTCCCTCTGCTTTCTTTTCCATAACCTTTAGCCAGATGATCTCTCAGGTCCCTTTCAGATCTAAGATTCTTTCATTTTATGACTCATTGACAGACTTGGCTTAGTACAGTCAGGCTGTGCTACTTGAACCAACAGATGTGTGCCGCAAGCTGACATTTCTGTACAGTTGAAAAGATGAGATGATTACAATGACTCCATTAGCTGGTTTTGTTTTGGATGGTGACATGTTTTACTTTTCCCTGGCCTGGAAGATCATGCTGTCCCAAATCTACAGGCTATTCCTCTAACCTGACTTGGCAGTGTGTGCTTTTTTGTAAGCCACATGCTTTCCAGAAACCTAGAGCCTCATCCTTCTAAAATATTTAACCAGATGCCGGGGGAGAATAATATTTTATGCATCTCTGCACAATTTTAGAACACGGCCTAAGAAAAGACCAAAGCCCTTTCTTTGTATATCAGGCTGCCTTGTTTCCAAGCTTCTGATATTATGAACTTAATGTCAGTCAGGGGTTTAACTCACAGCACTAGAAAACAAACAACTGTTACTCATTTGTTATATCTCCCAGCAAGTAGTTCAACATATCAGATATCTCCTCCCCTCTCTCTTTCAGTTACAGCAGATATTTTGGAGTTATAGAAGGAAGAGAACCATAAAAGCAAAATGCACATAGTATTTCCCCTTTCTTCTATCTTCCCTGAAAAGGTGCCTTAGAAAGGAAATATATATATATATATATATATATATATATATATGAAACAAAAGCATTTTTGGTTTTCCTCCCTCCCTCCCTTCCTTCCTTCCTTCTTTCCTTCCTTCCTTCCTTCCTTCCTTCCTTCCTTCCTTCCTTCCTTCCTTCCTTCCTTCCTTCCTTCCTTCCTTCCTGTTTTTGCCTGAATACATTATTGTTATTATAGGTGTAGAACAATAGCTCAGGCAAGAAGAAATGAAAAGAAAGGAATGAAATATAGCTTTTTAAGGATTGTAAAGTGCTGGGGAGGCTAGGTGGCACAGTGACCGGGGATAGGTTCCAGCCTCAGATACTTAACACCCACACAAAAAAACTGCCTGAGTGACCTTGGGCAAGTTACTTAACCCCAACTGCTTTAAAAAAACAAAAGTATTGTAAAGTGTTTACATATAACTGTGATATAGGTGCTCTTATTATTGCCCTTTTACACATGAGGAAACTGAAGCGCAGAGGAGATAAGTGAGGGGCTCAGAATCCCACAGCTAGGGAGTGTCTGAGGCAGGATCTGAACTCAGGATTTCCAGGACTCACAGTCCTGAGGTCTACCCATTGTGTCACCTAGTTTTCTGTAGAACCAAAAAGAGAGTATATGAGCACTTTTGGTATTTGGTATATAATTCAATGAAGCATAATGATGTGGAAAGAGATTGTCATTATGATTCGACAATCATAAACATAGAGCTGGAAGAGATCTTGGATGGCATCTTGTCCAACTCCCTCATTTTACAGATGAGGAAACTGAGGCTCAAGGAGGTGAAATGACCAATTCAAGGGCACTAGGATAGTAAGCAACAGAAGTTAGATGTAAACCCAAGTTCTCTGAATCCAGAATCAATGCTCTTTCCACTGTACTTTATTGTCTTTAATGGAACATTATTTTTTTCCTCCTTTATCTACTGGGTTCAGTAGTATTAATTTCTGCAGTTAGAAATTACTGTTATGTTGATTTAGGAGCAGATATGGTGACACAGATAGACCCCTTTGAACAGTGGAGTAAATATAAGGCTTGGGGTTTTGGGGGGTTTTGTTGTTGTTGTTGATGTTGTTGTTTGTTTTCTAAGAATTTGCCACAAATTTTCACAAGGTAGAGTACTGAAGCATTCACTAGCCTCAGTTTCTCAATAAATTGGTAGTAATAGGATACTTCTTCATGGGGTATTAGATTGGGTTCTCCAATCAAGGCAGTTTGGATGTTCCATATCCAAATGAAATGAAAAAGGAGTGTAAAGATAATGTCCTAGGTACTATTTTCCCTTTTCTTTAGATTTGCCCTATTTCAGATTTGCTGAAGCCCATCGGGGATAAGTGTATTGATTTTTGGTTTTGTTTGTTAACAAAGTTTGATACTCGTCTTGAGCTTGATAAGTTTGCCACTGCCCAGGGCTCACTTTGGTTTATAGCATAGGAAGCTGGAGCTGTTTATGTATAGATAAATGAATTTGGGCTGGAGGTAATATCAGAGACACCCTTCACCCCACACTCCACCCTCAAATGACTTACTGCTTTTTGAGCATGGTGTAATTAATCAGAAGCAGTGCATTGTCTGATATAATTGCTGGCTGATTTCCTACACCCCACCCAAGAGAATCAGCTTGTATTAATTTGCAGTCCTTTAAATGGGAAAACAAAATGAGCATAGTTAGAGCTATCATGCTGGGCTTTCTTTTTCATTGTTGTTGTTGGTTTTGCTTTCATGCAGAGGAAAAATCCTTCCCATTTTCCCCTTCATCCTTCCACCCAGCCCCTCAAATACTGAAAAAAGCCTTGCACTTTAATTAAAGTCCTTTGTGGGCAAGGGCAAGCATATTGTCAAAGAGTGTAGGAGGGTTTGTCTGAGGAAGAGAGAACATCCCAAAGGAAAGGCAGTTAGTTCATGGAAATTCTTTTAAAGAAGAAAGTCTTGTTTTCCTGAAATTATACTTTGCTGCTACATACTTTAGAAGCAGGAAATTCCTGAGACAACTTAAGTCTCCAATTAAGGAAAGAGTAAAAGTTAAATCCTTCCTTCTTTGAAGAGATGGGGGACTATAGGTGTAGAACAATGGGTTTAGTTTATCTATTAGTTTTACTAAATTATTTCATTTTTCTTTTTAAAAAAGGAAGTTTAAAAAGCATTAATATAAGGGCTGGTCGCATATTGGGAGGAGTGGAATAATGAAAAAGTGAAAGTGATTTTAAAACAAATATATTAATAATTGCTAAAAGAGTTGTTACATCTTAGTATTAATTATGCCTTCTCATTGTTTTCTTTCACTGGATGATTCATGGCATCACATAAATGAAAATAAACTAAAAGATTTAATATGAAAATATGCAACATGATGCTATGGAAAGAGCCCTTATTATGGAGTTCAAATCCTACATCTGATGTTTACTACCTGCATGACCTTGGGTAAATCAGTATAGATTCAAAGCCCATTTCTTTTGCTTATTACCTGCATGATTTCTGGCAAGTCACAATACCACCCTTCACTTCCGTTTCCTCATCTATAAAATGTGAATTCAATGGATTCTAACTTCCTTTCCATCTGTAGATCTATGATATTACCATGGCATAAAATTTTCTTACCCAGAGAGAAAATATACTCTGCCTCAGCAGTAATTTCAGAATTTCAGGGTGGGGGCAGAAGACAGAAGTTAAAATAGTATACTATGTATAAACTTAGTAAAAGATCTAGAAACAGAATTTATGAATCCCATCAAGATCAACTGGAAAAGTCAAGCTAAATCCTACCAGATTAGGCCTAAGTAAGCATGTTAACATAATGTACCCATTTAGGAACAGCATAACATATTGAGTAGCACACTAAATATAGAATTTCAGAATTTGGAGGGACTTCTGCATCCAAGATATTCCTCATATTCCTGACTAGATGTCTCTTCTACACATCAGTGGCATGTAATGTTTCCTACTTTGTTTGAAGACCTTCAGAGATGGAGAACTACCTCCTCAGGTACATTGTACCTCCTCACATTGTACTCTGAAACAATTTTGTTTGGAAGTTCTGTTTTTTCTTTATATTGAGTTTAAATATGCATCTCATGAGCAGCTAGGTGGCTCAGAGCCCTAGAGTCAGAAGGACCTGAGTTCAAATCCAGCCTCAGACACTTAACACTTACTAGCTGTGTGACCTTGGGCAAGTCACTTAACCCCAATTGCTCTGCCTTCCTCCCTTCAAAAAGAAAAAAAAATATGTCTCACCCTAATGTCTGCTCTCCATTCCTAGTTCTATATTCTAGGACAAAACAAAATAAGTTAAATCCTTAATTGTAGTCAAATACTTGAAAATAGCTCTTCTAGCTTCCCTTAATCTTCCCTTTTTCCAAATAAACACTCTCAGTTTCTGTAATATAACTAACTTCACATAGCATAGTTTCCAGTCACACTACCACCCGGGTTACCTTCTGTAGGCATTCCATTTTGTCAATGTCCTTCTCTATGGTGCCCAGAAAGGAACACAAAAGTAAAGATGTGATCTAACCCAGCATGAGACAAGAGATCTGTAACCTCTGTAATTTTGAAAGCTCTTCTGCCAAAGATTGCAGTGGCTTTTTGGACTTCCATTTTGCCATATTAACACATATGGAACTTGCATTACCAGAAAACATTAGGTCATATAGGATTGTAGGAAAATAGATTTAGAGCTGAAAATGACCCTGGAGATTATCAAGTCTAAATTCATTATTTTACAGAAGGATACTAAGTCCTTGAGTTTAGATGACTGGTAAGACATCATATTTTCTTTCTTAAGTAAGTAGATATAGGTATAAAGAGGACATTTCTTTCACTGTAGGAAGAAGTCCTTTAGCCTTTTCAGCTTTCATAAGAGTAGGAGCACTTTACAACTTTTCATTTGGGTTATAGATTACTTAAACAGCTTATTTTTATCATTCGTCAACTTTGCCATCTCTGCATTTTTCCCTTTTACCCATTTCACCATCCCTACTGGCAAATACCTATTTGCTTCTTTTCAGAGATAGCACCATCCAACAGAATCCTGAAGGTCAGAGACCTGGTTCATTGTAGAGATTTAAAACTCACTTCCAAATAAACAACCACAAGGTGAAATGTAGCCAGAGAACGGTGTGGAGGAAAGTCCAATACAGAGTTCAAGAAACTCAATCATACAATTACAGAGTTGGGGAATATTTGTCTAGACCAATCTAGTTCAATAAAGATTAAGAAGCATCTATTATGTACCAGGCAATGTCCTAAAGACACAAATAGTAAAAAGAAAGACAAATTCTGCCCTCAAAGTGCTTACAAATCTAAAGGAGGAGACACAAAAAGGCTCAAAAGCAGGATTGGGATACACTGGGGTTCCTAGTGGGAGAGCATTTTTGGAGTTGAAAGCAGTCAGTGAAGCAGATGCAGAGTGGAGTGATCTGAGAGTCCAGTTTCTGCCCTCTATAAAGGAAAGCATTGGGAGGAATGTAGTATTCTACCTTCCAGCCCTCTAAGCAGAGGGGAGAGGAGACTGAGGTAGGCAGTTTCAATCAGGGTTTGAGTCAGCAGCATAGTGGGTTTAGTAGTGGTGAGTTTATCCTGGGAGGGACATCTAATTCCCTGGAATTGAAATCAGGCAAGGCAGTGGATCCAAAGTACAGTGAGACAACACTTTCTATGAAAGATACCTACAAGTGGAAAGAATAGTGACTCTGAAGTGAACGAGTTTTAAATAAAATCTTGGCTCTGATACTTTGAAGCCCAGAATGACCTTCTTGTCACTATATCATAAGACTCCCCCCCCCCATTATTTAGGTTAACATCATTCTACACATGTGCTTTCTAAATCTATGTGTAGGACTTTAAATTTATGTCTATTAAATACAATTTTGCTTATTTGTTCAGCTTTTTAACATTTGCGGTTTCTAGTTCTGTCACATAGCACATTATACCCCCTCCCTCCCAGCTTCCTGTCATTTTCCAGTTTGATAAGCAAGCCATGTATAAATTGGTCCAAATCACAGATCTTAAAGTTGAATAAAGGACAAAGCCCAATGGCACTCCAGGAAAGACTCCTCTCTTTTAGGATAGGATTGATTCACTTGATAGCAATTGTCTTGGTTTAGCTATTCAATTAATTCAGAATCTATCTAACTATAAGATACCCCAAGCTTCCCCACTTTTATCCATGAGAATATCATGAGAAAATTGCTTGAATGACTTGTTAAAATCAATTCCTATTATATCTATGGCATTCTCATTGCCTGCTAATATATAGTAAGACTGTCAATTAAAGGGAAGGGGAGAGTTAGTCTGGCATATTTTGCTATTAATGAATTTATATAGAATTTGCATTGAACACTACTAAAAAAAGTTTTGGAAATGCCTCTCCTACCCTTTAAGACGATACTGATACATCATGGCTTTCCCTATAGGCTTTATGCTAACTTGGCCTGAAGAAATAGGAACATAACTCAAAATACTACTCTCACAGGTGAGGCAGGGGCTCCTCTCTGGTTTAAAGTCTACTTGGTATTAAGGCTACCCCCTTTGAAGGAAAAGGGAAAGACAACAGCCAGCTGGCTGAGACTACTTCCGTAGTGCTAGTCTAAAGCACCCTGTGGGTATTTGTGTAAAGATGTTTATTTAGGCCCTGTGGGTGATATGCCTAACTCCTAGGTGGTATTGTCAGCTTCTCAGTTTACTAAGCAATAAATTCACTCCCACTTTTGCAGAAGAAAAAGGATGTTCTTAAGAAACTATGAAATTTTGCTCTCAACATTCAGTCCCTTCAGTTTAGCTTTATCTAAACCTACTTCATCATCCTTTCTTGTCTTTATTTCACATTTATTTAGGGTAGACAAGTTAGATCATAATAGCTTTCTTCTCAATAAAAACACACATAGTAGAGATATTGGTAAAAATAAAAATCTGTAGTATTTACTTGGGAGTCCCTGGTGGCTCCCTCTGTAATGCAAATATGTTTTGTTGTACAGATTACTTCAAATACTCATACAATCTGTTACTGTGGATCCCTGGGTTTCCATGTATCTTAATTAACCACAAATTGGAAACAGTTTTATGCAACTAGTGAGTCAGTAAGTGAATGTGACATTCTATCATATAAAATCCTAAGTATGAGACCCATTGCGAAGGAAGATAGAAAATGCGCCCTTGGTGTAAGGAAACAGGCAGTAGATTTAGTCAGAAGCCTTGGCCTCAAATCCCTACTCGGACACTAACTTTAATTCCAGGCAAGCTTTTTCATCATGTTGAGCCTCAGTTTACTCATCTGTAAAACAGGGCTAATTCTATTTGTACTAGGAGACAACTTTGTGCATGGGAACAAGTGCAGTATTTGGAGTTGGGAGGGACCCAGATTTTAATTCCACTTCTGACACAATCTGTATCGCCTGGGGGCAGGCCAGTCACCTCCTTTGTAAAACAGGAATGGTAATACCTGTGATAATACCTCAGGGGGTTGTTTTTGAGATCAAATCCCAGAATACTTGGAAAGGGCCTTATAAAGGGATTTGCAGCACAATATAAAGGAGCACTAATCATTATTATTTCCTACCTCACAGGGCAGCTAGGTGGTATAATGGATAGGGTACTGCAGCCTGGAGTAAAAAAAAAAAAAAAGAAAAAAGAAAAAAACCCTCTCATATTTCTGAGTTCAAATCTGGCTTCAGACACTTAGTAGCTGTGTGATCCTGGACAAGTCACTCACCCCTCTTTGCCTCAGTTTCCTCATCTGTAAAATGAGTGGGAGAAAGAAATGGCAAACCAGCCTAGCATCTTTGCCAAGAAAACCCCAAATGGGTTCATATAGAGTGGGACATGGCTGAAACAACTGAATAACAACAGCCTCACAGGATCATTGTATTGGTATATGTACTTAAGAGAGAAACAATACTTGATTTAGCAAAGGCCATTAGTCATATCTATTGGACAAAGCATGTTCCAAAGCAGAATGCCAGTGATTAACACGTGGGGGACAGGATACGTTTATTCTGTAGAAGACTTTCCCTTAAATTCATAAAGAAGCTAAAAATTGAAAGGATGCCCTTATAGCCCAGATAAAATGAGGAAGATTTGACAGCAATTGCTTAAATAAGATTGTCAATTTAAGCAAATTTAGGTTACATGGACAAATCATCTATACCCAGCAAGACAATTGGTATACTGATGCATTCTGGCTTTCGTGATAGCCTTCAGCACTATATTTCTTTTCCCTGAAAATTTAAACCTAGTTTTGATCACAGTAAGACATGCAATTCATTTTCTGTTGTATTGCATGAAGGAGCTGAAGAGATGAGGAGCATTAATCAGCCTATAAGTACATCTCCAGCAACTACTAAGCACACGGCACAAGAATATTCCTGTTTATTATGCCCTAATTATTATTCCTGCTGTTACAGTTCTTTCTAACCACTCCTACATGAAGTAAAAGAAATTCTACAGTATATTTTCTAGTAGGTTGTCTGTTCTGATTCACTTTAGCTTTAAATGAGTCACTTTTAGACAGATTTTTTACAAGCTATTGGATCTTACCAGGATCAGGGAATGATAGATTTAGGACTGTAAGAGACTTGAGATCATCTAAATCTAACTTGTCATTTCACAAGTGAACAAAGCAAGGTCCAGAGACATTATGTGACTTGTCCAAGGTCACAGAGGTAATAAGGTCACACATGTAATAAGTGTACTATCTAGGAGTCAAATGCAATTGCTTTGACTTCAATTTTACAATAGGAAATTATTTCTGTAAAAAATTCACCAACATTTTATTTGTTATCATGACTTCTTCATGATGCAGTGTTCTTATACAGGTATATTGTTAATTTCATATTTCCACATTTCGTGCGTTCCCTTTAGAGTTGATTTATTAAAAAAAATACTATGCTAAAAACTAAATACATTCTATTGTCTCTTTCTATTTTGTCCTCTGTCTACATTTCACTTTTTTTTCTGTATCTGCTCTGTGGAATACCAGGTCTCTGGTCTTTGAGAATCTCTCTGTTGGTGCTATCTCTGAAAAGAAGCAATTTCTTTCTCCTTCCTTCCTCCCTCCCTCCATTCCTTCCTTCCTTCCTTCCTTTCTGTCTGTCTTTCTTTCTTTCTTTCTTTCTTTCTTTCTTTCTTTCTTTCTTTCTTTCTTTCTTTCTTTCTTTCTTTCTTTCTTTCTGTCTTTCTTCCTTCCTTCCTTCCTTCCTTCCATCCTAGTGGGGTTACAGGAAAGGGCAAAAAGAAAAAGAGCAAAGACCTTAGTATGGATGGCTGCCAGAATTAAATATAAATGGTCTAAAATGGTGAAAGAAAAGTCAAGAAGTGCTACTGTGGAAACTTCAAATTCTAAAGGGCTTACTTTAGTGGAAGAAGTGGGCTCTTTACATGCATATCTATTTGCTTATGAACATATCATAACCTTAATTATTTTAATGTGGGTTTTTGAAGTTATTACTTGAGGTCAGCTCATAGGTTATCTACTTAATTTTAATAATATGCAAGTACTTAAGGTTGCTGCCAAAATTTTCTTGATTGATTTGAAATCATATTTTGGCTTAGTCTATATGACAAGAGATTTAACTAATTCATCTAATTTGGGGAAGAGGTGGCAGATGGTGAAGGTGAAAGTAGAGAAACCACCCAGCCAATTGTTTTCAAAGTACCAAGTATTTTGGTATATAAGATAATTCATTGTTTAACTGAAATTTTCATTTTTCAAAAACTCATTTTTATGACAGATATATAAGGCCTTAATAGTTTAATGAAAGAGTAATGAATTTAAGAAGGAAAGAGAGAAGCATTTATTAAGTGCTTACTATATTCCAGTATAGAGCAGCTAGGTGGTGCAGTGGATAGGGTACTAGGCCCGGACTCAGATAGATCTGAGTTCAAATCCAGCCTCAGATACTACTAGTTGTGTGACCCTGGGTATGTCACTTAACTTGTATTTGCCTCAGTTCCTCTTCTGTAAAATTGGGGACACATTGGAGAGGGAAATAGAAAACCAATCCAGTATTTTTGCCAAGAAAACTCCATGGAGAATGGCCATGGGATCATATAGAGTCAGACACAATTGAATGACTGAACAACAAAATGCCAGGAACTGTGCTAACTAATTTATAAATACTTTCTCATTAGAACCTCTCAGCAACCCTGAGAGGTAAGTGCTATTATTATCCATATTTTATAGTTGAGGACACTGAGACAGACTGAGTAACTTGCCTGAGATCACACAGTTATGTGTCTTAGACTGAATTTGAAATTGGATCTTCCTGCCACCAGGCCTAGAGCTCTATCTATTACATCACCTAGCTGCCTCTGGAAATCATGCATGGTTTAGTAAACAGCAGGCCTGTGTTAGAAGCAGAAAGTCCTGGGTTCAAGTTTTATGTCTTACTTGTACATGCATGGTTAGAAACAAGTGATTTAACCTCTATGTGCTCCAGGTAGTTCTCTAATACTGTTATATTGTAATTTTTTTTTTAAAAAGCAATTGGGGTTAAGTAACTTGCTCAAGTTACTAGTCATTATTTATGTGTGGGTGCTCATTTTCTGAGGCTGGATCTGATCTCGGGTCATCCCAACTCCGAGGCCAGTGCTCTTAGCCACCTAGCCGCCCCTTTAGGGCAATTGGGGTTAAGTAACTTGCCCAAGGTCACACAGCTAGGTTTTTGTTTGTGTGGATTAAGTGTCTGAGGGCTCCGAACTCAGGTCCTTCTGACTCCAGGGCCGGCGCTCTATTCACTGCGCCACCTAGCCGCCCCATATTGTAATTTTTAATTTGTTAATTTGTTAAATTTGTTAATTTGCAGCCATCAGAGGAATTTCCACAGCAGGAGCTCCTCTCACCACAGAACCCAGAGATCCAGAGGTCATTTAATTTTGTAAAAGTACATTAATCATTCTAATAATGTTTAATTCAAATAAATTACAGTCTTTTTTTTTTTGAGCATCCAATGTATTCCAGGCACCAAAAAGTCCTTGCCCTCAGGGAACTTATGATTTATTTCCAGGGAAAGAACAGATAAGTATATATAAAATGCATTCAAAGTAAATTCAAAGTAATTGGGGGGGACACTTAGAAATGGGGAGATCAGGAAAATCTTCCTATAGTAAGTCATACTTTGAATTAAATATTTTATTTTTTCAATTATACATAAAAGTAATTTTTGACATTCTTTTAAAAATATTTTGAATTCCAAAGTTTTTTCTTTCCTTACCTTCCCTCCCTCCTTCCTAAGAAGGAAAGCAGTTTAATATAGATTATACATGAGAAAGTCATGTAAAACATATTTCCATATTAGTCATATGTAAATGAAAACACAGACCCATTTTTTTTTAAAAGAAAGTAAAAAATAGTATACTTTTATCTATACCCAGAATCCCTCAGTTCTTTCTCTGGAAATGAATAACATTTTTTACCATAGGTCCTTCAGAATTGTCTTAGATCTTTGAATTGTTGAGAAGCAGAAAATTTACATGGTTCTAATTATTAATAAACACAATATGATTTTAACAAAAGCATGGAGAGTACACTGACCTGTATTGGACTCATCTGAAATATTGCTGTTACTATGTACCCTGTTCTTTTGGTTCTGCTCACTTCACTTTGTATCAGTTCATACAAATCTTTCCATGTAGGGAGTCATGTTCTAAAAAAGGTGGAGGAATCCTGTAGAGGTCAGAGGGAGGCTATTCTTCACACTGGGAACAACCTGTGAGAAGTCAAGGTGGAACAGATGAAATGTCATGTTATTGTTCAGTCATTTCAATCATGTGTGATTCTTTGTGATATATTTGGGGATTTCTTCACACAGTGACTTGCCATTTCCTTCTCCAGCTCATTTTGCAGTTGAGTAAACCAAGGCAAACAAAGTTAAGTGACTGGCCCAGGGTTACCCAACTAGTAAGTTCTGAGGTCAGATTTGACCTCAGGAAGATGAGTTTTCCTGACGCCATGCCTGGCACTCTATCCACTTCATTACCTAGCTGCCCCTAAAATGGCATGGATGTGAACAAAAAATAGACCTATTTGAATGGATCAATTACAGGGGTGTGCTAGAGCTAGCCCCCAGAGAACCTATTGTTGTATTTTCCTTGTTAGTGTTTACATCTCTTCAATTACCAAATGCTCCAGACTGGAGTTTAATTTATTGTTTGGTTGATCACCTGGACTTGAGAAAGTAATGGGGAAAATCTTAATAATATGGATTCAACTTAAAAGTGTGTTGTATATTTTTGGAGAGATGATTGTTAAACATACACCAGCACACTGCTGACTTCATGGAGTAGAAAGATCTCTGCATCTTCCTAGGTTGGAGCTAAATTGTTAGGAGCTAAGAGAAAAAAATCCAGCAGCTGCTTGGAAACTTGTTAATCTTGCATTGCTAGATGGCCAAAATGCCATCTTAGCATTTTTTTTTCCTTTGGTTGAACTGATCTCTTTTTGCTAGTAAGCAGAAAATTTACATGGTTCTAATTATTAATAACACAATATGATTTTAACACAAGCATGGAGAGTACACTGACCTGTATTGGACTCAGCAGATGTGGCATATAACATAGTTGTCCCTGTCAGAGAAATACAAGTCAGCAGTGGATTGTGAGGAGCATTTCATGTAGTATATGAGTGCTTCCAAAATAGCTGCTATAAAATCTACATCAAAAAGAAAAACAAAACAAAACCTACATCCTACTGACTGGGGTGAGAAAAAGAACATGATCATTCTTCTTTTTTTTTTCCCTGGGCCCTATAGTCATTTTCCTTCCTTTTATTACCAATAAAAACATAACCCATTAAACTGATGTCCTCTAGATTATGAAAATATACAGGGACTTTATTCATTGTCACTTGCAGATTTGTTATTTTTGTCCTTCATTCTTGTAGAGGTCCAAAATAACATCACTATGTTAGAGTCAAGTTTCAATGTGTCTGACTGTGGCTGATCAGGCTAATACGATCTTGGAACGCTCCACCACAGGTTAAGAACAAATAGTCCCTGTGAACATTAGGGGTGGATTCTCTAAATTTGCACTTTCTGAGTTTCCTTTGAACTCTTCAATTATGCTTTGTTCATAGAACACAGCACCTTCTTTGATGTGGGCATGCCATGCTTTAGTTTTCTCTTAAGAACTTTGGAATTGATTGTGCAACATGGGAGACACTGGTACTTGCAGATTCAGTGCTATGGGTGAACCTGTTTGATGTTTTTATTTTTATACAGGGATCTCAACATTTGCTTGGGAAGATTTTGTACCATATATCCTCTTTCGTCTCTGCTTGCAAAACTAGAATTATTAGAATTCTAGATGACCTCAAATGCTAGTGCTTTTCTCTGTTGATTCTCTACAATTAATCATATATATAATATTTTATAATCTTATATTTTATTATATATACATATACAGACATACAATGTTCTCCTAGTTCTGCTCACTTCACTTTGTATCAGTTCATGTGAATCTTCGCAGGTAGGAAGTCATGCTATGAAGAAAGGTAGGAGAATCATATGAAATGGAGGTGAGGAGGGAGACTACTGTTAGCACTAGGAACCACCTGTGGGAAGTCAATGTCATGTACATGAATAGAAAGCAGACCTGTTTGATTGGATCACTTAGAGGGGTGTGCTGGAGCCACCTGCAACGAGAGAACTTCTGGCATTCTTGAGAGAGAGAGAGAGACAGAGACAGAGAGACAGAGAGAGCATATGCTCATATGTATATGCATGTGTGTATACATAATACATAAATATGGTTTGTACATAGCTATTTGTATATGTACATTCATGTTTGTACATATGCATATGCACATATACATATACTATACAGAGCTATTTTCATGTTGTCCCTTCCTTTAGACTGTGAGCTCCTTGAGACTAGTCTTTTGCCTTTCTTTGGATCCCCATTACTTAGCATAGTGCCTGGCTATAGAAGATGCCTAATAAATGTTTGTTGACTTGAAAGAGTAGCTCTTGGGAATGAAACTGGAGAATGCACTGATAAGTTTTCTGTGGTTTCATTTTCCATTGTTTTTCATTTCTTATTTTACCACAGTGATTTTAGCATTAATAGTGTTTTTATGTCAAAGGATCCCAGCTATACTGACCTTCAAGTTACTAAATGGGTGACTGTATGTCTGTAATTTTCTCAGTTTCTTTTTACTACTGTATCTCAGAACGTAGAATTATTAATGAGACTGGGTAATATAAAAATGGAGAGTGTAGAGGTGTATATATAAATATATAATCTCAGAGTATTATTTTTTCTGTACAAATCTTTCCATCTCATGGATATCTAGATAGATAGATGTGTGTGCACATGTGCGTATTCATGCACATGAGCACATATGTACACTTACTCTCTGTATACCCCGGGGTAGGACCCTTAAGCTCTCTAAGCCGAGAGATAGAAAGATAGATAGATAGATAGATAGATAGATAGATAGATAGATAGATTAGTACAAAGATAACTAATACTCCAGTCATTCAAATTATAACCCATGATTGCCACCCATCCTATGTGAAATCTTGTTCATATCCTCCCATAAATTCACCAGATGGGATCACCCAATGTACTAATGTACTAAAGAACTTTTTCATATAATTTTGGTGTTATAAGGCTAATAGGAAAGCAGAACAACCTGCTTTTGTACCCCTGATCTCACTATATGATGAATCCATTTTGTTTTCTACTCATGTAGTTCCCTAAAATGTTTTTTTTTTTTGCCTTTTTTTTGGAGTGCAGTTGGGGTTAAGTGACTTGCCCAAGGTAACATGGCTAGTTTTTGTGTTAAGTGTCTGAGGCCAGATTTGAACTCAGGTCCTGCTGACTCCAGGGCCAGTGCTGTATTCACTGCACCACCTAGTAGCCCTAAAATGTTTTTTTTTTGGGGGGGGGGTACTTTTCAATGTAATCCTTTGTTATATGTTTGCCAAATTCTTCCTTTGTAGACCTCACCATAGTCCTTTGGACAAGTGTCAGCTCCAGTTCTTTGAAAACTGAATTCTTATCTTTGTATCTCTTGATTGAGTCAAATTCCAGCTCCTAGGTTAAATGTTTGGTTTCATTAACTAGGTGGGGCTGTGGATAGAGACCTGCAATTGGAATCAAAAAGACCTGAGTTTAATTTTAGCCCCAGACACTTACTAACTGTATGACCCTGGGCAAGTTACTTAACTTCTGTCTTCCAGTTTCCTCTACTATAATCTATGTATAATAATAGCATCTGCCTTGAAGGGCTGTTGTACAGATCAAATGACATAATATTTGTAAAATACTGAGCACAGTTTCTGGAACATATTATGTATTCTCCTTCCTTATTTCCTTCCATCTTTCTTTCCTTCTTTCCTTCACTTCATCCTTCTATTTTCCTTCCTTCCTTCCTTCCTTCCTTCCTTCCTTCCTTCCTTCCTTCCTTCCTTCCTTCCTTCCATCCTTCCTACCTTCCTTCCTTCCTTCCTTTCTTCCCTCTTTCCTTCCTTCTTCTTTCCCTTTCTTCTTTCTTTTCCTTCCTACCTTACCTAACTATATATGCACCCTAGTCACAAAGTAAACAGTGAAATAGTAAAGTTGTCAACTTTACATTCTATGTTCATAGAGTTTTTGATTTGTAGGTTATTTATGGTCTTCTTTCACTGCCTAGCTTAGTCTGTTGTCACTGATATTAGGGCTATTTTAGAAAGATGTTGCCAGGGAGAGAGGGAATAATCAGGTGTGTTCCTCTGGTATGTTAGATGACATTTCAAAGTTTAATAATGCAACACAACAGAAAATTTCCAAATTAGTTCATCTCAACTTCTTTTCTACACCTATGTGGATAATTGAGACCTGTGTGCTATTCTTTGTTCATAAAGATAACAAACCTGACCCACTGTAAGCAGAAAATATATTTTGAAAGGTTTATAGAGAAGTATTAATAGATTTGTCCTGATCCATTCCTCTTTCCTTTTACTAAGTAGTTTTATATGATTGTGAACATAGGGAATGCAACCCTAGGTTACACTCCTAGGAGTTTAATGTCTGTCTAGAGTCAAGATTCTTAACCTTATTTGTGTCATGAACTCCTTAGGCAGTCTAGTTAAAGCTCTATGGAACCCCTCGGAAAATGATGTTTTTATAGGCTTAAAAAGTACTTTGAGTATCAAAGGAAATTGATTATATTTAAATACAGTTATTAAAGTATTTTTTTAAAAGTGAGCAGAACCAGCATAACATTGTACTCAGCAACAGCAATATTGTACCATGAAAAACTGTGAATGACTTGGCTATTCTCAGCAATACAATGATCCAAGACAGTCCCAAAGGACTTATGATGAAAAACGCTATCTGCCTTGAGAGGAACAACTGGTATCTGAATATAGACTGAAGCATACTATTTTTCTTCCTTCCTTCCTTCCTTCCTTCCTTCCTTCCTTCCTTCCTTCCTTCCTTCCTTCCTTCTCTCTCTCTCTCTCTCTCTCTCTCTCTCTCTCTCTCTCTCTCTCTGTCTCTCTGTCTCTGTCTCTCTGTCTCTCTCTTTCACTTTCTCTCTTCCTGCACAAAATGAGTAATGTGGAAATATTAGTTTTATATGATTGTACATGTATAACCTATATCACATTACTTATCATCTCAGGGAGGGAAAGAAGGAGAGATAGAATTAAGAACTCAGAACTCAAAACTAAAAAAAACAACAACAAATGTTAAAAACTGTTCTACATGTAATTGGAGAAAAAACAAACTTTAATTTAAAAACTAAACTAATATGAGAGATGACTCAGGGGAAATACATACATATAATCTCACAACACACACACACACACACACACACACACACACACACACACACATCCACATGCACACACAGAGAGTGGGACCAAAGGAAGTTGATCTTGATCTTAATGGAGAGAAGTTTGAACCCAAGACTACAGGAGGAATAGCTAAAGAAATTAGCAGTTTAGTCTGGAAAGGAGATTTAAAGAGTCAAAAATAGTTATATTTACATATTTGAAGGACTTTTCTGTGGAAGGAGGATTTGACTTATTCTGTGAATTTCCATGGCCCTGAGCTAGGATCAATGCTTAGAAGACATAGAATAGCAGATTTGGACTGTAATACTTTTCTAAGAATATGAGCTGTCCCTAAAATAGAATGGATTGATTCATGACATAACAGATGGAATGTGGAGAATTAGCCTTGGAGACAGGATGACCTGAATTCAAATCCTTCCTCTGAGATACAGGCTCAGTGTCTGAAGTTTGAGACAGTGTAGGCAAAGCATTTAGCCTAACAGTGCCCCTCACTGCAACATATGTCAGCCCAAGCTCTTTAGGCTATAAATTGCACAGCAATGATGGATCTGGATTCCTAGAAAGAATTTTCTCACCAAAAGTTCCCTATATAAATGACTTCACAGGTCTGTTTCCCACCACCTTAAAAAAAATACATTCCTCTTTACTATTTATTTTCAAATAAACCCTAGATTATCACTGTCAGGAATATTGTGCAGGAGATTCCTGGAGTTAAACTAGATGACCTGTAAGGTGCTTTCCACTTTTAAGATACTATAATTATAAAAAGATAATTGGGACCAGTACCACATTTGGAGTTGAAGCACTTGGGTGCATAGTCCTGATATGGTCTGAGGTAAGTGTATCTAGGGGCTATTATGTATATATGGTGCTGCTGATAGTGCTGGATATGGCCTTGAAGTAAGGGAGAACTGAGCTGGAATTCTTCCTTACACCCTAGCTATTTAATGTTGGGCAAGTCATTTAACTTCTTATAGCTTCAGTTTTCTCATCTGTAAATGGGGAAAATTGTAGCCCCTACATTCCAGGGTTCTTGTAATGGATCAGATGAGACAGCAGGTAGTAAACTTTGCAATCCTCAAAGCATTATTTAAACTGTTATTGCTATTATTAAAGTACAGAACCTCTCTGAGCCTCAGTTTCCGCACCTGTCCAAAAAAAGTGTTGGATCCAGTGACCTTGGAGGTACCCAAATCTCTGATCCTATGTAATTATAAAAATGCTAAAGTTGAGTAAGTGGGATATAACTAAAATAAGCTGAAAGAGAACAAAGAAATCTCATCTAATTTATGAGGAAATATCTTAGACCCTTGATCTTTATGGTTGTAAAAAAAATCATCTCCTGAATAGTATTATTGGGAACTAGAGTGAATTGATCCATGTAATGGAATCAATGAAACACTTAGGATATGATGTAATGGGATTTTACAGATTACTGCTAAGGCTCATGCTTTGATTTACTTTGCTGTTTTTCCCCCCTTTTGAATTAATCTAACCCAGTGCATCAATCATTTAGTGCCATAGAAATAAAGAATTAAAAGAGGGGTGATGATGGCTTTTGTAGTTAATCTACTTAAAGTAAATTGTTCACATTCTGTATATATGGACAGATGCCATGGATAATTCATGATCCCTGCATCTCTAATTAACATGAAGAGTTTTGGAATAGGCTTGTCAACAGACAGTGGTAAACATTGTTGTGTATACAAATTATTCACATCACCATTAGATATTGAAAGCTAAATGGAGTAGGTGCAGTGAATTACTTTAATTTCACAGTGTCTCCTAAATATTTAGAAACCCAGAGGAGGAAATGTAAAGCAAGGGTAACACATTATATGTATGCTGAGCACACGATAGGATCTAAAATGGTGACCTTTAGGAGTGGACAGAATGGAGTCTCTATCTTTCACTGAAGTGGAATTTAGTTCAATACTTGGTGATTAGGTGAGTTTGACATATACTTCTAATCCCTAACATCCCCACAGTTTGCCTTAGGAGATTTGGACAAGCTACTTTTTTTTTTTAGTTCAGTCAGGATGGTACCCAACCTTCTGGCTGGCACAGATGTGTATTAACTCTGAGAGCAAATGTGGCCAAGATATATTAGGATCCTCAGTAGATGTTATAGAAATCAGAATTGATTACTCAGTGGAGCATATTAAAACATTTCTAAAAGGCAAGCACATGTTCATCGAGAGCCCAGGAAGAAAAGTTTCATATCAAATGAGTTTTCATTTTTGGAAGCAACTGTTAGAGGGAAATGCCTGTGATGTGAGGCAGCGTGGTATGGTGGAAAGAGCATGGAACTGGTTCAGATCTCACCTCTAACACTTTTTAGCTGTGTCCTTAGTCAAATCTTGGTACCTTAGTATTCCCATCTATGAAATGAAGGAATTGGACTGTATGATTTTACAGGTATCTTCCAGCTCAAAATCTATAATCCTTTGTGTCTATTACTTGCAACTTCAGATGTGATGATGAATGATTGATGATCAAACAAGATTTCTTGCTTCCAAGTTCAGATTGTTATTTTTTCCATCTATGCCACTATTTTCAAAAGGAGTGAGGGAGTAGCAAAAAGAATGAAACCTATGATTTTCTCCTTGGGAGTAACTGTTGGTTGTGAAAATTTCCTGTACTTTTCAACTTTCTGTCAACTTAGCATTTTGTAAAGTTGACTGCAGCATTAAGAAGTTAAGTAACTTTCCCACTTTCCCATCGTCAAGGATTAGTATGTATTAGAGGCAAGACTTGAACCCAGACCTGAATGATTCTGATGCCATAATACATAATACATTTGGAATTTAAAAGATGGAAAGATATTTTTTCCCGATTTCCCTTCTCTTTTTTATATTTTAAAGTAATAACCGGGCATAAGTTAGAATAATATTAATAACCCATTGACTATTATTAATTGCTTTAAAATATAATTTATTGGTTTAGATTTCATAGTATTGAGACTTTTATTCAATTAGATACAGCCTAACTTCTTCTCTTTGGCATGTAGTTGAGAAAAAATTTTTGTTGTTGTCATTGTTTTTTTTTAATTGTTTTAAAAACCAGAGAAAATTTAAAGGCCTTTTGAGTGCCTCACCATCACCACAGTTAGAGAAAATATTCTTTTTTATTTAAAGGTTCTAACGCTCCTAAATACCTACCTAGTGGGCCAGAACTGCAAAGCATGGAAGTAGTATTTCTCACACTATGTACGTTTCTTATCAACATTTTTATTTTCCAGAGGGTGCTCCAAGTGTTCAGCAAAGGATATAAAAAAGATGTCTTTGTGTTCCTGTATTCTCTTAACTTATATAAGACACTTCTGGAAATGGAACTGGTGACTCCTGCTTCACTGAACAGAATATACTTATAGCTAAGAGGGATCAAGGGCTAGTCTTCCATGTTGTACATATACAAGATGGGATGTGAGATTAATTCCACTATTGAGGAAGGGAGGGCTGCAGAAAGTTTTTTGTCACAGTGCATAAAGATCTCAAACAGGAGGCATTGTCTGTCCTGTCCTGTTTCCTAGAAGTGATGGGAAATGTTAAGAGTGTATCTTTTTAACATCTGTTTTGCTATTAATTCATTTTGCCAACATATTTAATTTAGGGTGACAGCAGCCTCCTAGGCCCTGGACACCATCACTTGTCATAACAAAACACCATTGTGTGAGGGACATTCGCCTCCACAGCTGTTTGGAGGCAAGTCTCAACAGCATTGCTACAGCTGGTGAAACTAAAGGAATTAGGCTGACATCTTCCTCTCTCCTTGTCTTTTGCAGCCGGTGCTACATATATCTTTGGGAAAAGTGGAGGACTCATACTATACACCTGGCCTGCGAATGACAGACCCAGCACACGCTCAGATCGCCTTGCCGTGGGTTTCAGTACGACAGTTAAGGATGGCATCCTGGTTCGAATTGACAGTGCTCCAGGGCTCGGTGATTTCCTCCAGCTTCACATAGTAAGTAATGGACCTCAACCTGGATATACTTGATACTTTGTCTGTTGCTGTAGAGCAGACAGACACAATGGATTGTTCCAGACATGTGCAACAAGTGTGTGCTTATAAAAAGTACCCTTTGATGCAGTGCTGGCATCATTCTGGTGATGTAGGTGTATTCAGTCTAATGCTCACCTGCAGAAGTTATAGGGCTTGGCATTGGTACTAGAGGAGCTATTGAGAGGGGGATGTTGGCACTCTGACTCTGCTAGTCTGAGTGTCAAAGAGGCTAATCCACTGGGTTCCATCTCATCTTTGATGATAGCTCAGTTTCTGATCACCCACCAACAAGCTAGTTTTCATGCTGTATGAATAAAGGAAAATCATTGATGGGTTTCTTAATAGTCCCAGGTGCAAATAGAATAGCAGGTTTGAATTTTAAAGATCTTTCAGGCTGTTGTCTTTTTGGAGATTCTATTTTTGAGAACGAAAAGTATGGTGAAGAATGATAATGGAAAGGGAAGGAAAACACCAAGCTTGTTCTAGGTCTTGTGTCTATCAGCCAAATGAGCATTTACACTTAGCTATCTGATACCATGTGGACTCAGTGCAATTCTAGGAAATTCAAATGATTTGGGGTGGAAAATTGCCATGCTATGATGATAGAAAGTATTTTTATAGCAACAATTAACCCATTTTATAGCATGTGCAGTCTGGAAAAAAATGTAGGCTAAGAAAGGATATGATTCTCATCCATAAGTACCTAAGTGCAGTTACCAGGAGTGAAGAGAGGAATTGTTCTCATTAGTTAGCAATGACAAGGCTGGAAAGAATGGATTTAATTTGGAACAATAAGAGTTCAGTTTTAAATAGCAGGAAAAAGGAAAGCAGTTAAGAGAAAAGATCAGCTGGGGAATGCAGCCAACCTCTGAAAGAAGGAAAAGAATCAGATTTACCTAGAAAATGTTGAGGCAGAGACATGGTCTTCAAAGAAAATCAAGGCTCTTGATTAGGTAATTGCTTGCCAGCATTTAGAGGTGGTTGTCTTTGGTTTAGGAGGCTAAAACTTCAGCTGTGGCTACTAAAGCGTCTTCTGAGCACCTGTTATTTCAGGTAACCAGGAAAGTGAACAATTTACCGTCCTGATTCCCCTGGCTGGTAGTCTCACTTCACTCTGAACCAGAGCCCAGGCAGAATGCCAGGCAGCTCTAGGGAGGAGAGAAGGAATGTTTAGAGATGATAATTTTAAAAACCATGGAAGTTGGTCCTAGAATCCAACCATAAAGGCTTAGGTTTCCATTTTGTTCCCTCCACTCCTTTCTTCTGTCTGGTCATTATAGTGACACTGTTGCTCTTAAGAACTCTTAAGAACAATGAAGTTAAAATGACAAGGAGAAATAAAGCTACGTTTACCATAGCATTTGCCTCAGGACCTAGCCCAGAGTTCTGCACATAGTAGAAACTTTCTAAGTCTTTGTTGTATTGTACTGATCAAGCCATAATTAATATACTGTTTGCCCTGGAATCTAGCACAGTATAAATAGAAATACAAACAGGCATTTGCTGAGTCTTAGATGTCTTGTACTTTGCTTCTGTGAATAAAACTACATTTTGCTAATCTAAGTCCTAATATTTTAAAAACTTATGTGAGTTGGAAGACTGTGCAAAACATTTTGGTTGGCTTATGGTCATTGTAAGCTGCATACCATCAGTAGTTCCCTTCCATTCTCATCATTTATTATTTTTTAGGGTGACTAAAAATAGTATGACTTAGGGCTGCCATGTAACAAGTAATTAGTCTGTGACCTGAAACCTTTTAATGATAGGGTATTGGTAACTAACTTCATTCCTTTCTACAGACATAGACACTGTGTAGATAATTTCCATTCAGATATATGCTTAAGAAAAAGACTTTGTTGCCCTAGGTTCAACTGGAAGCCCCACTTACCATTTTAGCTTGTATTTTCAGCTGACAGTGATGGTCCCAAAGTGTCATTGGATCACAGGCTTCAGAACTCAAAGGAAACTTAAAGGCTGCCTAATCCAAGCCCCTCATTTTACAGATGAGGGCACTGTAAACTACAGGATCTGTAAGGTCTCTTTCAACTCTAAATTAAATGATCTTATGACATGAAAGTGTGAGGAACTGCTAAGGGAAGCAAGAACATTGCTCAAAATTGTAGCCTTGCTATAATTGTCATTGGTGTAATTGATGGGTAGATGTTTTTTTTTTTTGAGCATAAGGACTGAACTTGTGATTTCATCAGTATAAGAAACTCCTGGATTTAGAAATTTCCTCATATAGTCAGCATTTATTTTCAACGTATCTAGTCACAGAGTTGCCTAACAGGTTAAGAGGCTTGTACAAGGTACCCATTTACTAACCCTCCATTGTCTTGAACTTTGTGAGTAAAACCTCAATTTTCAAATCTAAGTCATGATATTTTTTTTAATGTTGTACATAACATATTGATTGGTTTATAGTCATTTCAACAAACAAAATAGACAACCACTATGTATCAAAAGCAGGACATGCACACAGGTTATCCTGGCTATCAGATAACATATGCCATAATACCTCTGCTCATATAACATACATAAGAGAATATATTAAATATATGTTGTTATACTTATGCATATGGGCATATGAGATCTGAATATAACATAGAGACAGTATATCCAAATGAGTTAATGCTCTCATATTAAAATCATCATCTTGGAAGGTATCATTTCAATAGTATCTCAGGATAATAACAATAGCCAGCATTTGTATGGCACTTTACAGGTGTCAAAGGATTTTTACATGCCATACTTTCTCTTAAGCTTACATAAAGGAAGATATTTTAATCACATTCCATCCTTACAGCAACCCTGTGGGTTAGACAACAGAAATAGGGACATCTGTATGGCATAGTGAAAGGACAGAATGGCTCACTTGCAGTCTTACCTCTGACACTCACTAGCTATATAACCTTGTACAAATCATGTAACCTTTCTTGGATCCATTTTTTTCATCTACAAAAATGGGATAATTATAGTTATAGCAGTTACACTTAAATGCTGTCGTGAGCATCAAATGAGATACTGTATATGAGGTATTTCACGAACCTTAAAGCTCTATATACATGTGAGTAGTAGTGATATTAGCAGTACTCATACTAGGAAGAGGAAGAGGCTACAAGCAGTAGGGTAGTACAGTGGATCATGCATGAGTCAGAAAAACCAGAGTTCAAATCTGGACTTGGACATTTACTAGTTATGTAATATTAGACAAGTCAGTTGATCACTATATGCCTTTATTTTCTCATCTGTAATGTGGGGATAATAATATTACCTACCTCCCAAGGTTGTTGGGAGGATAAAATGAGAAACTTGTAAAGTATTTTGCAAATCATAAAGCACTATATGAATGGTAGTTACTACTACTGCTATTACTATTACTAGTAGTAGTAGTAGTCTTGATATTTAATTCAATTCATGATATTTAAAAACCCATGAGTCAAAATGCTGTGCACAACATATTGATTAATTTATAGTCATTTCAAAAAATAATAGCCAACAATAGCCAGTCATTATGTGTTAGGTATATAATAATAGTGGTGGCAGTAGGCAATAGATGTAGCAGTAGCAGCAGCAGCAACAGTAGTAGTGATGGTGGTGGTCGTGATGATGCTATTTCCCTTCTTTTATAGGAAGTAATATCTATCTCTTTGAGTTGCTATATTAAATGAGGTAATCTATTTAAAACATTATGAAAGTACTGTTATTGTTGTTATTACAGATGAGGAAAATGAGGTTCAGAAACCTTGTATAACTTGCTCCAGAACATTCAGTTTTCAAATGGCAGAGCCAGAACTCAAACCCAGGACTTCTAACTATAAATCCAATACGTTTCTCCCCCTACTTCCCTGTTGCCAGTATTTAAATATTTATTGAACTCTTCATTTAAAATTACTTTCATGAGCAGCTAGGTGGCACAATGAATGGAGCATCAGTCCTGGAATCAGGAGGACCTGAGTTAAAATCCAGCCTCAGATACTTAATGTGTACTAACTGTGTGGCCTTGGGCAAGTCAACCCCAATTTCCCTGCCTTCTCCCCTCCAAAAAGGCAAAAAAAAAAAATACTTTCAAAGCAAGTCCTACTTTTTTTTGCCCATAGATTTGGTTGCTCAAAACATTCAAAAATTATTTGGTACCAAATCTTATAAGTTTTTTTTTTATTCAAAATGAAGTACCTCTGTTTAGTAATAGAATTGGTTCTCCTGTTTACTGGACTTACTCCAAAGGCATTCTGAAAAAAAGGGATTCTGAAATGTCTCATTGTTAGCAATGGTGCATAGTCCACCTGGAAGACAGCTTCAAAGAAAAAAAGAAGTGTAATGTTGAGGTTCGTGTAGATAAGCCATGGGACAAGTATAGTAGAAAAGAGAAAATTATGGACTTAAAAATGTTCTTTAAATGCCTTTCATTTGTCAGGTGCAATGGGGAGACAAAGTCCTTGTCCTAAACAGAGTTTATATTCTAATATTCTGCATTGAAATCAGAAGACCTGGGTTTGAGTGCCTTTCTCACTTACTTACTTTCTGTGTAAGACTGAGAGACTTTAGTCAAGTCACTCCTTCTCTCTTTAGGCTTCATTTTATTCATCTTTAAAATGAATGGTTTAGAATGGATTTTTTTATGGCCCCTTTCAGAACCATCATTTGTGATTATGATTTGGGGCTTTGCCTTTTGGTCCTTTTCTCTCTATTTTCTCTCCCTTGAAAACTTTTGCCACCCTTTTGCTTCAATGATTTCTTCCACTCCAGTGCCTCCCAAATCTATCCCTTCATTCCCAACCTCTCCTCTGAGGTCCAGTCCTGCATTTAAAGTACTCCTGACTAAATCTACTTCAACATCCGCTGTGACCTCAATCTCAATATATTCCAAAACTGAACTTATCATGTTATATATTCCAAATATATTCCAAACTGACCATTTCTTTTAATATCCCTATTTTTTGATTGATGGAATGATCCTTTAATCTAGTCACTCAGACATAAAACCTTTAAGCCAATTTTTAATCTTCCCTCTTCCTCACAAGTCATATCCAATCAGTTGCCAGATCTTACTGATTCTAGTTCTATGCTATATTTTATATCTGTATCCTTCTTTCCAAAGCTAGGTGGTAAAGTAGATAGAGTGCTGGGACTAGAGTCAGGAAGATCTGAGTTCAAATTCAGCCTCAGATGCTTACTGTGTGACTTTGGGGAAGTTACATAACCTGTTTGCCTTATTTTCCTCCACTGTGAAAAGGGCTTGATAATAGTGCCTGCCTCACATCTCATGAGGATCAAATGAGTCAATATCGTAAAATAATAATAGTAATATCTAGCATTATATAGAGCCTACTATGTACCAAGAACTTTACTAATATTTACCAATATTATCTTTTGTGATCCTCAAAATAACACTGTGAGGTAAGTACTATTATCCCCATTTTATAGTTGAAAATAAGGCAAATAGAGGTTTAGTGAATTGCTCAGCATCACAGACCTAGTAAGCCCTGAGACTGAATTTGAACTCAGATCCTCCTGACTCCAATCCTAGAACTCTATTGATGTCACCACTTAGTTATGGTGTTTAGTTTGGGGTGCCAGGTTTAAGGAAAAATATTGGGAAGAACACAGAGGAAGCTGATCAAAATAGTAGAGACTCAAAACCATTATATACAAGGATCAGTTTAACAAATTGGGGATTTTTAGCTTGCAGAAGAGTTAGGAAGGACATGATAACCATCATATGCAAAAGGCTATAATGTAGAAAAGGGATTGGATCTCTTTTACTTAATCTCAAAAGGCAGAGCAAGGAAACATGGAGAAAAGTTGAGAGTTGGATTTAGGTTCCATATAATAATAAAAACTTCCTGAAAATTAGAACTGCCCTAAAGAAAAATAGGGCAGTGAGATGGCACAGTGGATACAGTACTGGGCCTGGAGTCAGCAAAACTTACCTTTTTTAAGTTCAAATCTGGCCTCAGACACTTGCTATTTCTGTGACCCTGGGTAAGTCATTTACCCCTGTTTGCCTCAGTTTCCACCTCTGTAAAATGAACTGGAGAAGGAAATAGCAAACCACTCCAGTATCTCTGCCAAGAAAACACCAAATGGGGTCAGAGAGAGTTGGACATGACTAAAAAACAACTTAACAACAACAAAAAGGAGAATAAGGCTGTTTTTGAAGTAAGTAAGCTTCCTATGAAAAGATCTCTTCAGGAGTAGGTTGAATATAACCATTTGTGAATCTTGAAGAAAGGTCTCCTGTTTAGTTGTGGGTGACATTGGTTGAACCAGGGCTCTTCCTCCTCTGAGATTCTTTGTTCCTAGGAATTTTCTCCCTTCTCTACTAAACCAATCCCTGAATTTAATATCTGAGCTTTAAGTCATGTTATACAGACCACAATAGTGACACTTCTTCTATAAAGACTTCCTTGATCCTTGAAATCTAAAGTAGCCTCTAACTCAAAAAAGCATTTTATATTTGTAAAAAATGTGATCTTGAGAAGTCCCTTAACCTCCCAATGCTCTAAGCAAGTCTCCATGACTCTGGGTGGCACATCTATGTTGGTAGGAGTAGTTTCCTTACCCAAGAGTTCTTTATACCTGAGAAATTAGTCAGCCATCCAGTAAAGACTTATTAAGCACCTACTATGTGTCAGGCACTGTGCCAAGTACAAAGTCATTCCCTTTCACTATCCATTTAATAGATTGTAGCCCTGTGTGAATGTAGGGACTAGACCTTTTATTTTTTTATTTTTTAAAAAGCAATTGGGGTTAAGTAACTTGCTCAAGGTTACACGGCTAGTCATTTGATTTATGCGTGGGTGCTCATTTTCTGAGGCCGGATCTGATCTCAGGTCATCCAAACTCCGAGGCCAGCGCTCTTACTCACTGCGCCACCTAGCCGCCCCTTTAGGGCAATTGGGGTTAAGTAACTTGCCCAAGGTTACACGGCTAGGTTTTTGTTTGTGCGGATTAGGTGTCGGAGGCCGGCTCCGAACTCAGGTCCTTCTGATTCCAGGGCCGGCGCTCTATTCACTGCGCCACCTAGCCGCCCCGACTAGACCTTTTATTGATCCCTGTGCAAAGTATAGCATTCTATGCATAGTAGGTAATTAACTAAGTATTCATTGAAATGAATATATGTCTTATTATTTATCCCTATCACCCCACCCAAGGATTTGTTAATTTTTTTGTTTATATATGTGTGTGTGTATGTACACATATATATAATTTTAACTTACCTCAAAATACTTTTTTAAACTCTAACACAAAACGAATGAGAGGTTGCTTGCTTAAAATTAGATAATATTTTTGGTACCATTATTTCCATAATGCATTATTCCCTGTGTTGATTATTCATAGCTATATTGATGAGATAACAGATAGTTGATCTCTATTTGACAGGTATAAATGGATCTTGAAGACCATATCACATGAGTTCCCTATAGATTGGATGTGTCTTAGAAATGAGAAATATTTTTTGAGTACAAGTCTCCCTGCTTCATTGAAATCCTCTGTTCAGCCATGTACCTGCCTTGAACATGTGATCAGAGTCTATTATTCTTTTACCATTAGCAGCTGTCTCTTAGACTTGGTATCTGGGCACTAAGGAGTTAGGGCATATTATGCTAACCCTTCTTTACACAATAGTGCCTGAGAAATGGCTGAACTGTACCATTGAGAAAATTACCATGAAGTACCTACTATTACTATAATAAAACTCCTGATGACCTCCTTTTCACCCCCTATAAGTAGAGGGTAAGGAAGAATAGGGCAGCAATTAGTTTCTCTTTATGTAGCTAATACTAGGTGAAAAAAGACATCCTATTAGTTTCTCTGTGTTTGTAATTTACAGTAAATCCTTTTGGATTCATTTTTTAATTATGAGCCTTTCAGGCACAGTAGAAATTTATGTGCCAAGGCATCTGTTCTATATGACAAGAATCTGCAGCTTTCGCCAGCCATATTCCCTCTAGACATTGCTGCCATCCTGGGAGAGCTCAAGGATGCACCATTTAGGATGACCCTGGATTAGAAGCACAGAAGTGCCCCCATTTCAGGATTTTACACCCCCAGAAGGGATATGTTCAGGAAGTGGTTGTTTTCTAATTGTCCTGGTGATTTGCCTTTGCAGATGATGGAAAAAGAGGGTTTTGAATGAAGGAATAAAGTAAGGATGGGGCAGTACCCTTTTGGGTTGCAGGTTTGACCAGACAAGTCCAAGATAAAGGGTCCAAGTTAGCAGTTTATATGTTGTGATATGTTGTATTTTATATAAGAAACTGAGTGCATAATGATCCTCTTCCCTTTGTTCTTCAGTTTGAATGTTAGAAATTGTTCAATAGTCTAAGTGAATCTACATGTATGTGTATATATTACATATATAATAAATATAAAAACAAATATAATTATAAAATATATTTTATAATTTATTGCATTTAAAAAGACTCCTGAATATCTAAGGAAAGAGGATCAGGCACTCACTTCCCTCTTGTTTAAGAGAAAAGACTTTCAGTTTAGGAACTGCCAAATTGGGCTCTTTATCATGGATGTTTCTCACTTTGATATTGACAACCAACCATTATCTACTAGATAGTTCTGTGGTGAGGTTAGGTGACAACTTGTTTAGATTTATCTGTGAACATAATAGCATCATAAATTTAGAATTAGAAGTGAGCTTTACGGGGCGGCTAGGTGGCGCAGTGAATAGAGCGCCGGCCCTGGAATCAGAAGGACCTGAGTTCAGAGCCGGCCTTATCCATACAAACAAAGACCTAGCCGTGTAACCTTGGGCAAGTTACTTAACCCCAATTGCCCTAAAAGGGGCGGCTAGGTGGCGCAGTAAGAGTGCTGGCCTTGGAGTTGGGATGACCCAAGATCAAATCCGGCCTCAGAAAATGAGCCCCCACGCATAAATAATGACTAGCCGTGTAACCTTGAGCAAGTTACTTAACCCCAATTGCTTTAAAAAAAAAAAAAGTGACCTTTAGACTCCTCTAGGATACATGCGCGTGCGTGCACGGGCACACACAGCTTATTTCAGATAGGAAAATGAGGCATGAAAATGTTGAGTACCTTGCCAGAGGTTCCAAAGATGGGATAGAATCTGAACCCAAGTCCTCTGACTTCAAATCTAGTCCTTTTCCCTTCTAAACCACACTTACTTCTCCTATGATCCCAACTGGTCTCTGACACATATAAATAGCCCATTACCCATGATTACATAGCAATACATAAATTGCCAACCTGGACACTTTATCTTGGCTGTCTCTAACTTGGATATTTACAGCAAGGAAACATCTTCCAGCTCAGTCCTCAGTGGGGCTAGGTGGCAACTCTCTTAGATTATTCTGTGAATTTGGCCAGCAGCTGGATTGGATTTCATTCAGGATCTATGTTTGGGGGAATCTCAAAAGATGAACAGAGGAATGCTGTAACTCCAGAGTGTGGGGCCTGGGCCCACGTGGGACATGGGAACAATAAAATGGCATTGGTGTCCAACAGGTATAATTCCATTTCCTACAGATGACTGTGCACTGCAGGCCAGTTATAATTCCTTCCATTGCTGTTTCTTCTTAGTGACAAAGTCCTCTTTGAGTTTCCTAGGCTTAGGAGCTTTTCCAGCTCATTAGACACTTGTGTGGAGAGAGCCTGCTGGGGATTCTCTCAGCAGCTTCCAAGCTTAGATGTTCCATCTCGGCAGAGACAGAGGAGAACATAGTGGGAGGGAACTGGAGCAGGGATTTGATGAATTTGAAGGGTTATGTAAGCCAGGCTGAGGTTAGGGTATTGGCCAGGACGTGGGTGACTTGTCTATGCATTTTGGCCTCTGTGTAACATTCCCAAGTTACTTCTATTGTAATCTCTTAGCCTCCCCCCAACTCCCACATGGTACTTATGATTCTTTGATGTTAAATCTGCAGTTGCCCTTTGTGCTTCTTTAACTGGTTATCCAGATATCTATTAATCCATTGTAAGCAGGGATGTCATGAAATGAGAAATAGTTCTCAAATAGAATTTGAAAAACCATTTTTGTCAAGCCTACTATGTGTCCAATACTGTTTTGGAAGCAATCCTAGATACTGTAAAAATTTCTCATTATGGTATTCAAGGCTTTCCACAAACTAGCTCTACCAACCATCCAGTCTTTTCTTGACCAATATGACTTCATGTCTTCTATTTTTTCATCAAGCTGAACTTTTGTCTCATCTTCTCCCATCCTTATTCTTTTTCTTTCCATTTTCCCCCTGCTTAGAAATGCCTTTTCTGCCCAACCTCTCTTTTTTTAGTTTTTGAAGAGTCTTCTTGTCTTCTATGTCTAAGTGTGACATCACCTCTTCCATGACATCCTCATCCCCATGAGAAAGCAAATTCCTTCTCTTCACTTTTCTTGTAACATTTTCCCTGGCCCTTTAATGCAATTCCTAGGACATGGTGAGTGCTTAATAAATGCTTGTTGACTGACTACCTGAATTTCTTGGAGGTTTTTTGGGGGGAGAGAGAGTAAAGCAAGAGAATTGGAGTTAAGTGACTTGCTGAAGGTCACACAGCTAGTGTGTCAAGTGTCTGAGGTTGAATTTGAACTGAGGTCCTCCTGACTCCAGAGCCTGTACTCTATTCATTGTGCCACTTACCTGCCCCTGAATTTCTTGTTAAAATCCCTTCAGATTCTCTACATCTGTGAGCCTATTTCTATTGGTAGAGAGAATTCTAATACTGGTAATATTTTATACTGGTAAAAAAAATCACAGGTTTAAACAAAAAATAAATGGATGGATAAATAAGCAATGTTTCACAAATTTGAAGGATCCTTTTTCATATTCCAAGGTAGTTGAGGTCACAAAGACTATAGTTAGGATTCTAGATGATTCCTTTATTATGTCTTAGAGGACTTGGTTTATCTATGGAAAGCAGAACAGTTATTTCACAAGGGTAAGCAAATCTCCTTAATTTTCCTGAATGTCACATTACCATGCATTATTTCTCTACACAGTATTATAACCTAATGCAATCTGCTTCTTTATAGCTTTTATTGTAACTATTCCAAAGTGGACAAAATTTTCTTCCTCTAAGTCCCTTCTTTAGTTGTGCAGATAAACTGTAGAAAATAGATATAATGTATATAAATAAATAGATGTGTTTGTGTATGTTTCACACTGTGGTGGGTTGTTTTTCTTTTTCTATTTTTTTAAGTTGCAATGGGACAGGGAGTAGAACATTGCTAGATATAAGATTAGGAAAAATATTTCAGAGATATGATGAGGCAAAACCTTGGACCAGAGAACTTGGGTTCTACCTGTGTATTATTGACCTATGGCAGATCAGAGCACCATTAAATTACTCTAACACAATTTAAATCTCATCATGCACAACTGTATTTTATAATGATCAGTGACTGATTCTGGAGGAATAGGTTACAAATTTGATGGCAAATGCAGTCATTTTGGAGATTTCTTATGCCACCAAATATCAAAGGACCTCAGAAAAGTTGGTTGTAAATGGGATATATAACATCTGAAGAAGATTTTGATGATGGAATAAAGGAAATTAAAGATGAAGAATGACCCAGGTGAACTATTTTTGTCATAGTTAGCTAACTAAGAAAATAAAGATCAATGCCACCTGACACAGTACTTTGCACACAAATGAGAATTCAATAAATATTTATATCTCCCTCATAATGAAAAGCAGCAGCTCTTAAAAAGGTATATCTAAGTCTTGTTGGGAAAGTCTTAGAATATTCAGGCACATATACATCGATGGATCTTGAAAAATTAGGATTAAGACAATGATACTGCTTTCTAGCCACTCTTTAAAGAGTATTGCCCCCCTCAGAAATCTTGTAAGTCAAGTTTTGTTGAACTTTTTTAAACACATTACTCTCATTTCCCACTAACCTCTATCCTTGCTACTTTTCTTTGTAACAAGGAAAAAGCCAACTGACATTTCAACCGTGTCTGATTGCATATGTAGCACTGTCTACCTGTCTATAAAGAGTAGGAATTTATGTTTTATCACTATTTCTCTGGCATCAAAATTGGCCGTTCACTGCATTCATCTTAGTTCTAATACCTTCTAGTGATAATATTCTTTATATCATCCTGGTTACTGTGTGTACTGTTTTCTTTGCTGTTTCCTACACTCTGCGTCACATAATACAATTATTTCCAAGTTTCTCTGAGTTCCTCATATCTGTCATTTCTCATGGCACAATTATATCCCATTATATTTGTAGACCACAATATGACTAGTCATTTTTCTTCTGATTGGCACATATTTTGTTTCCTACCATAAAAGTCCTGCTCTTAGATGCTGACTTTTGTTTTTGACCTCTTTATGGTAGATGTCCAGTGATGATGATGCTGGTCTGAAAGTCAACCTCATTGTTTTTCTCAAAAACTTCCAAATTATTTTTCCAAGAGACTAGATAAGTTTACCACTCTACTAATAGCCTTGACAGGTAGTCCAGTAATAATAGCCTATTAGCCTGCAACATCAACTAATTTCATCTTTTATCAGCTTTGCCAATTTTCTGTAATAAAGTACCTTCTGTGAAAATGTTTTGAAAAGAAAAAGAAACAAGGATGTTTCTTTTAACTGAAATTAATGTCTTCTTAAGTTTCAAGCATGGATTGTGGATTTTACTGACTTAAAAGAAACCTATTACCATAGTGCCTGGGTATGGTACTTTTGCATAAAGAAAGAATGACCTAAGATTCAAATAAAAGATTTTAAGGGACTTCAATCTGTACAGTAAGAAGCAGGGAAAATCCAAGGTACTTTGAAGTGGGTTCTATCCTTGGTATAACTATTAATGGTGAACAGGATATAACATCATTGGTTCAATGTAGTATGTCATTGACCTATGGCTTAAATTGTTGTCAGTCGTTACTCTAGGGGTAGTATTCAGGGCAACCATGCAAGAAATAACACATTGACTCCCTGTAGCTAAAGATGATGAATTTTCTATGCCTCGCTGTATTTAGAGGGCACGGAGTCTGAGGATATTGATAGGGGAATTCATTAGCCACCCACTCAGTGGACTCATAAGCTTAGATCCGAGCACTGCCACTATTCCTGCTAAGGTGAGTTACTGCTTCTCTGAGAGATGGCAGAGGAAAATGTAGGACTATATTAGCCTCAAAGATAAACTTGACAGGTAGTCCGGTAACTTTCCAGTCTGAGGGTGACACTTCTGGAACCAGGAGTCATTTAGGTAAGTTTACCTTGGTCCAGCAGAGAGAGCTGCCCCTTACACCAGAGTCAGCCCATACTCATAATTGTAGGAAATGACTGTCATTAAGGTTTCATTCTATTCCTAGCTCTGTCACCTGTGAACAGAATCCCTTTTTTGTTATTCAGTTTATTTTAGTCCTCACCATGTGTGCAATGGAAGAAGGGGTCGTGTGTTGTTCTCTGACAAGGTTTGGGATTGATGGGTATCATCTGGGTATCTTCTAAGTAATTTCTCTTCTAACTATTTTACTTATTATATTATTATATTATATTATTACATTACATTACATTATAACAATGTGGCATAATGATCTCTTCTTTGTTATCTGTAACCAACCCTGGATGCAGTGTTTTCCCATGCTGAATAATGCCTAACAGCACCTTGTGTTTTGTTCCTTTTGGTGTTCCGACAAGTAGGATCTAGAATTTGGGGTGATCCATACATGGGGATATTGATGTAAGGAGTATTGCTTCCAAGAATAGGGAAATGACAGTATTTTTGCACAGATCTCATTTGAAATGCTGTGTTTAAATCTAGGAAATAGTTTTTGAATTGTATTGGTAAGCGGGGGTCTCCAGAGGAGGGCAAAGAGGGTACTAAAGGACCTTAAGTTAATGTTATGTAAAGATTGGTTAAAAGACCTGGGGATGTTTAGCCTGGAGAGTAGAGGATTTGGGGGGAGGGGAAGATCCCTGCTATCTTCAAGTATGTGATAGAGGGATTAGATTTGTTCTGTTTGACTTGAGAGGAAAGATCCAGGAACAACAGAGCAAAGCTGGTGAGAGGTAAATTTAGGCTTTAGTAGGTCTGGAAAGCTTCCTAATAATTAGGATTCCAGAAGTGGAATGCCTTTCTCCAAGCAGTGATGGGTTGCTGTTCCTTGAAGGTCTTCAAGAAGAGGTTGAATGATCATTTGTTGAGTATATGGTAATGGGGATTGCTTCTGTATAAATTAGACTAGATGGCCATTCAAGTCCCTTCCAACACAAAAACACCATGATTGAATGATTCTGTGAAAGTTGTTGAGGGACCACAGTTGAAGGAATGTCACATAAGTTTGGTAAGTGGCTGGTGGGACATCAGAGCAGATTCCCAAAGTGAGTAGTACTGGTTAGACTGCGTGCTACCTGCAGTCTTCTCACTACCTCTCTCATCAGGCATGTATCTTTTGGGATATACCTCTTTCCCTCCTACTCTAGTTCCCAAATTTGAGGGAGTGGGAAGAAAGTGGACAGTGCATAATTTAAAGTGATACTACCATTTAATGGAGAATAAAACACCATTAAGATACAATAGAAAAAGTATGGGACTAGAAGTCAAAAAAACTTGGCCTCTAATGTCCTTTTTAATTTTATATCTAGCATGATATGATAATCATATATCCTGGTATTTAGTGCCAGCTGTACCATTAACTTGCTATATGATCTCAAGTAGGTCCCTTAACATTTCTGCACTTCAGTTTCATTGACTCATAAACTGTTAATAGACAGACCTCGTTTTTATGGCTCTGCTCACTGTGTAGATTAGGAAACTGAGGTCCAGAGAGATAAAGTAATTTGCTCCAGATTATACAAGTTAAGAAAAAAAAAGACAACTCAAAGATTTCTCCTTCTGTTAGAGGACTTTCCTGGTCTTCTCCATACTCCTACCCCACACTTTGATATTAATTCCAAAATTAATTAAAAAAAAAAACAAGATATTTATTAAGCATTATTAAGCATCTACTATGTATGAGATCTTGTGCTAAGTGACTTTTTTCTTTGTTTTTTTTTACAAAAAATATCTTATTTGATCCTCAAAACGTGTGTTGTGTGCTATTATGATCTACCTTTTATAGTTGAGGAAACTGAGGCAACAAGAGGTTAAGTGACTTGCCCAGGGTCACACAGACCACATTTGAATTCAGATCTTCCTTACTGTAGACAGCACTCTATCCAGTGTTCCTAGATCAATCATGCTATTGTTTTCTCTTTAATATGTGGGGAGGTTGTCTGTTTTTTCTGCCATAAAGTTCCATGATCCTACCTCTTCTGGTGCCTGGATCATCTCTTAGTGCTATACTTAGTTGAGCAGGGCTCTTTTTAGCTCTTTGCCAGAGATCAGTTCCATGAAGCATGAGATTTGATTACCCTTATCATTATCTTAGCTTGGATAGCTGTGTATGTTATTAGTGGTCATAAAATTATCAGCCCTTTCATAAATGCACACCACAGTACTTAAAGCAGTGACCCCTTTTGATAATGAGCTCTACAGGTTGGCTGTACACAGCACAGAGAAGCATTTCTTTAACTGCTGGTGTAATTTGTCTTGCAGCTGGGTCCATCTTGTTTTGTTTTTAGTAGTGGCTTTTATCTGGGGGAGTGCAGAATTGTTTTCCCCCACTGTCAAGATAATGACTAATACTGTGCAGCTACATTGCTTTGGATATTTCCCCCCTTTTGTGGACTTCTTAGATATGGTAAACTTATTAGAACACTGGTGATAGAAACTTCCTAGGAACAAAATATAATGCATAAGCCTAAATGAAGCATGGAAGCAGATGTAAGGGAGATCTAAGGCAAAATTATACTCAACCAAATTTATATTGAGTCGTAAAAATGTTTTAAAGGCATACGCATTCCTGCTCATTTCCCAAGAACAGCATTGAGTATCACTGGAAGACTGTTAACCCTACTTTCCTATTTCCACAAAAGAAATCTCCAAAAATTCCTTATATGGCATTGCAGTCCCAGTGATAGATATATGCTTTCACTTTAATGAAAGTCTTTCTTCAAATTGGACTCCGTAAGTGGAGATTGAGATATATTCTCACATTAAAATAATTCCAGCTCGTTTGTCTTGGTATTTAAAGGACACATCTCCCATCTCCCTGCCTTTACACTGACTGTGCCTAGTTCCTGGAATGCCGTTGCTTCTTATCTCCACCCCTTGGCTTCCTTGGATTCCTTTAAGACAACTCAAAAATTTCTCCTTCTGTTAGAGGGCTTTCCTGGTCTCCTCCATACTCCTACCCCAGTTTTTGATATTACTTTTGAAATGAATGAAAAATCCCAAGAGATAGAGTTTCTGGGTAATTAGTAATCAATTTATTATTTAGCCTGTCAATAAATAAATTTGATGATCAGTGGTATCTCTTGGCAACCAAAGACCCCCAAATGGAGATCCTGAGAGCCTTAAATACCTTTCTGAAAGAGAATGCCCCTGACAAATGAAAATCAATCCTGATTAGTGGACATTTAATGAGGAGGCAGGCTAAAAGTTTTCAACTTTTTCTGCTAAGAATGTGGCTTGCTCATGAGACACAGCAGCCTCCAGCCTGAGCAAGGGGAAGCTATTTCCATCTGGACCTCTCTGGTGACTTTTCTTCTCCATGAATTGGGACCCTAAATTCTAATGGAAGGATACAAGGACAGGGGCTAATTTTCCCAGGGTAAAGACTCACCTAGATTTAATGCTTTTTATACACTAAAGAGAAGTTTGGTCTTCTAGCTGGTGAGCTCCTACTCAACGCTTGTTGATTGATTAATTGATTTCAATGGTCTGGGCTACACCTTTTGTGATAAAGACTTTGACCTTCTGTAAATTGCTATTGCAAAAATCAATCAGTCAGTCAATTACTTGGTGTCTAACCTTTTAGTGACTGACCCAGCTAAGATTTACCAGGCTTATCCCCAAATAACTTATGCAGACAGAGGACATGGATAGGCCAGACTGAAGTCTTTTGAGCTTGGTTGAGACCTGATAGACCATGCACACCACTGCCAAGACAGCTTTTGAAAAAGCAGGGTTACTTCCAAACCACATTGAGGCACTGGATTAAGATGATAATAGAGAAGATGCTGGGAGAAAAACCTGCAAATACCTGCTTGAGAACACAAAGTGATCCCCCAAAAGACAAATTCAAATCTAAGTTGTCTACAGTGAGTATCTCATTTTCCACATTTCTAATATAAACCAGACAAGATTAGTTTCTGCAACCCTTGAAACCTGTCTTCCTTGGCTAGACTTAACAGGCAGTGCCGGGGCACAAGGAAAATTTAATTGCCCCTTTAATCTCTAATCCCCCCACTTACTGAAATGGGGGGTGATAGTTGTTCCTGTCACTTGTCCCAGATCAATAGCTGGAGCTTTGTCACCAAAGATGATTAGTATTTAATCATAGATTAGATTTAGATTTAGAGCCAGAAGGGACCTTAGAGGTCGAAGAGTCCAATCTCATTTTACAGACAAGGAAAATGAGACTCAGAGAGCTTAAGTGACTGGCTCAAGATTACAGTTAGCAAGCACCAAAGGCAGAATTTGAACCCAAGTCCACTATTACATCCACTATTCCATATTGCTTCTTTGTCATTCAGGCAGCCCTTCATTTGCAAATAAGGGAAAAGAGGGCCAGAGAACTTATGTGACTTTGCTAACATCACACAATTATAGTGAATGGTAGAGTCAGGATTAGAACTCTGATCTTCTGGCTTCAGTCCTCTTTCCACTGTACCATATAGCCTCTTCATCAGTACATCAGAGATAATTCCTCCCCACATCACCCCGAAGTATTGCATTAAGCTTAGATCTAACGGTAGGACTTACAGAGTTCAGTGTAGCATAGAGATAATGTTATCTCCCTTCCAAGTCAGTCAATCAATAAACATTTAAACATTTATTAGGTACCTACTATGTGCCAGACATTGTGCTAAATGCTAGGATTGGAGAGAGAGAGAGAGAGAGAGAGAGAGAGAGAGAGAGAAAGGAGGGAGGGGGGGAGGGCTAAGATGATCCCTGCCTTCAAGGAGATTACAGTGTTATGGGGGAAGGCAAAATACAAAAGGAAGCTGAAAGGGAGTGAGATTGAAAATACATTTTACACACAAACACACACACACACATTTCAATTATTACTCTTCAAATGTAGTCATTTTATAGATGAAAGATAAAATCTCTCCAAAGGTCTAATAGCTAAATTAGACTACAGCACATGGCAGGAAATGTAAAATGCCACCCTTAACGGCAGGTAGGATGTAGGTGGGTGGAATGCAATTATTCAATTTAGAATTAGCCAGGATAGCAGGGTTTAATACCCTACCTTTGTGAAAAGCAGCATGAATTCCATAATGAATACAAGCACTCAAGACCTCTGGTCTTTGGGTCATTATTAAAAAGTAACAGGCTTATGCTTTTAGTTGCCTGTTGCTGATGACTCACTTGTTGGCCAATGACTTCACTGAAAGCTATGTAAATGAAAAACCTTGTTCAGCCCCACTTTTCTTAGGGATGACTATGACTACTGCCTAACTTCCATCAATATCCACTGTTCCTTCCCAACAGCCATTCATATTTCACAAACCCTTGAATAACACACTAGAGCAATATAATATAATCAGAAACCACCAAGAAACATAAATGCCATTTACACAGCTGCTTGCCCTATTTCTCATGCACCTTCCAAATAGTTTTTGGCTCCCTTGCCTATACATTGATCTTTTCTCTTGTATCTATTTTCATTTGTAATTAATTTATATATCTATATCTACATATCTATAAGTATATATACATAGAAATAATTCTACAACATTACAATGTTGTAAACTAGTAGGTAATAATATACAGTATGTAATTAACACTATATATTATTGATAATTTTTGTTTTTACATTACTTGCAAATTCAGATATCCTTTGTTTTGTTGTCGTTCAGTAATTTCTGACTGTTTGTGACCACATATGGAATATTCTCGACAAAGATAGTAGAGTGGTTTTTCATTTCCTTCTCCAGCTCATTTTACAGATGAGGAAACTGAGGTAAACATGGTTAAGTAACTTGCCTAGGGTCACAGAGAAAGAAAGTATCTGAGGCTGGATTTGAACTCAAGTCTTCCTGACTTCAGGTCGAGTTTTATTAACTGTGCCACCTAGCTGCCTGACATCCTTTGTAACAGAGAAGAACTAAATAAAAGTGAGGAGGGGCAGCTAGGTGGCACAGTGAATGGAGCACCAGCCCTGGAGTCAGGAGAACCTGAGTTCAAATCCAGGCTCAGACACTTAACACTTACTATCTGTGTGACCTTGGGCAAGTCACTTAACCCCAATTGCCCTGTCTTCCCCCCTCCAAAAAGATAAATGAATGAATGAATGAATGGGAGGAAAACCTGCAGTTCAGCAAAATTGACCAATATATCCCCCGAGTCTGACAATATCTGCATTGTTCTATACACAGAGACCCCCACCTCTATAAAATAGGGAGAGAGGTTTTGTGTCTTTTTCCAAGATCATTTCCTGAGTGGAAAGTCTTTTCTTTTTAATTAATGAAATGCTAAGAATGAACTGAAAGGAAAACCATAGTTTCCCTTGATTAATATCCAAATGTACTGAAACACAGAGTATGTGCTTTCTTCTGATTCAAATTGTATGTGTGTGTTGCATAGTCACCAATATTAGGCTTGAATGACAAGCAAAATATGTCTTCTGTGGAGAAAAATAAATGTTGAAATCTCTCATTTTTTCCAAATTGAGGTGCCTTATTTAAGTTAGGCTTATGCAAATGTGAAAAAGGAGCTTTTATTACATGGCAGTTGTTTAAATGATTAAAACAACTCTCTGCCAAATGTGTTAGGTCTGTCAGCTTCTTCAAATGAGAGTGATAATGAGGCAATATGGTTAGGCAGAAAGAGAGCTGGTCCTAGAGTCAACAGCCCTGGGTTTGAATCCCAGCTCTGTCATTTATTTACCTAGGAAAGCTTGAGAAAGTCAGTTAGCTTCTCTGACCCTCAGTTCCTCTATCTCAAAAATGGGAATAATACTATGTATCTTACCTACCTAAAAGGATTATTATGAGAGGGAGGGGGGAATGTGAGTTATTAATACCATAATCTGAGGCCTCCACATCATTTGCCTGATTCTTGACCTCATGGGCAACCTTGAACTCTTATCATCTACTTTATTAGTAACATTGGCAGGAGACCTTATTTATCTTATTCTTGACTCTTTCCTACCTCACCTGTGGGCTGTAGTTTGATTGGTCCTCCCTTTGAGGTAGCTACCTTTCTAAGAGAGCAATATCAATAAATAGAATTGTTTCCCCTTTGTTTTCTGTATATGGATTAGAATGTTTCATTCCTCATCTTAGGAAGTCTGTTCTTCAGATGGAAAAAAGAATTTTTCCCCCCTGAAAATTTTTGCTTTAACATCGTTTGATTGCTCCAGGCCATTGCTTCTAGCCATATCATCATCTGAGAAGAATTTTTCTTTTCCTTTAATTATATCATTACTTTGAAGATATTTATAAGCTAGGATCCTGTGTCATGTTTACCGCAACTACCCACAGCTGGTCACATTTTTCTAAATTCTATAAATTTAATAGCCTCTAAATGTTTTAGATTTTATACCTTGTATCACTTCTATTGTTCCCCCTTGTAGGTTTTTTTTTTTTTCTGATTTTTCACCATCCTTCCTAAACTGAGATCAGAAATTGCACCTGATAGTCCAGGCATCTCTGTGAGTCTTTCTGTTTCTACAGAATGACATTCAGCAAGAGTGTTACTTTAAAAATTTCAAGCAAATTTATTTTGATTTTTCAGAACAAATAGGCAAAATATTAAAATAAGATACTGTCAAGCTACTTTCTTCTAATTTGTATGGATTTTTTCCAGCACCCTATTTAAAATAATCCTTCTGGAAACTGAAGTAATAAACCGTAGTATTTCTGAGAATTAAAAAAACAAAAACAAAAATCCCAATTGGCTTCCTGGCTGCTACTTAAAGTAAGATCTTCTATGCATTCTGACTTTGAATGGAAGTGTATAGCAAGGGGGCCTGTGCAGAGGTTATTTGAGTCCAAGAGATTTCAATTGCTGATTGATAATTTCTGTTTCTATAATGCCTTTCTAAGAGATCAAGAACTTGAAGGCTTTGGGTTTTTGTGTTCCTCTTTTTGTTTTCTGTCCTTGTGGTTCAGGAGGAGAAATCAGCATTATATGTTTGGTTTAAGAAAAATAAAAACCCAACACAAATCCAAAGTGAGATGTAAACTCTTTCAACGTTCCTACTGGGACAAGCAGGAAGGTCAGATGAAAAGCTTCTGATGCTGGCAGTGTTCCATTGATTCAGTAAAAGCCCTGCCTGCCAGTGTCTTTTGCATGAGATTTTCCTTGCAAGCTCCAATGAGTGCTATACAGAAAACAAAGATTCAGACTGGCCTGCAGGGGGAGGGGTGAATGATCTGCTCCTCCTCAAAAGTTGCCTTACTCATCAAAATTGTCTAGGAGGAATCACAGACCTGTGGAACTAGAATGAACCATGGAGACCACTTAGTCTAACTCCCTAATTTAACAGATGAGAAAGTGTCAGAGAGGTTATGTGATTTGGTTTCTTGGCTAATTTTGTATCAGAGTCAGATCTAATACTTAGTTCTTTTGAATCAATCCAGTGTGATATTTTGAATTAAAGCTGGAAGGGATCTTAGTCATCTAGTCCAACACTTTTGTTTTATTGATAAGGAAACTGAAACCCACAGAGGTTGGGCAATAGATGGTGGGGTTTTGTTTGTTTGTTTGTTTTTGTATCCCTACATTTAGCACACTACCTGTCATAAATAATGAGTGCCTAATAAATACTTCTTGATTACTTCTAATATTAAAAAATGAATCTAGGTAGCACAATAGATACATCACTGGACCTAAAATCAGGAAGACTTGAGTTTTGTATGACCCTGGGCAAGTCACTTAACTGCTACCTCAGTTTCTTCGTCTGCAAAATGGGAATAATAATATAGCCTGCTACCCAGGGCTTCTATGAAGACTAAACAAAAATATTAGTAAAGCACTTTTTCGATCCTTAATATGCTAGATTATTGCTAGCTATTATCATTATTAATTAAATAGAATATATTATTCAAAACCCCATTTCTTAGTAAAGGGAGCCTTGATATACAAGTTAAACATCAACAAAGCTTCTAATCTCCTTCTCAACATTTCTTAATTCCATGTTTCTCAAAATATCTTAGACTTTTAGAAACAGCAAGAAAACATGGTGAAAGTATAAAGGTCAATCAGTCAGTCAACATTTATCAAGAGCTTACTATGTTGCAAACACTGTGTTAACCACTGGGGAAAAGAAAAAAGAAAAATAAACAAACAAACAAAAAACCGAGTTCCAGTCCTTAAGGAATTTGCATTCTAATGGGAGAGACAATGTGCAAAAAATTGGGCATATAAGATATTCAGTGAAAATGGAAGATAATTTCAGGCAGAAGACACTAACTTGGCGGGTGTGTAGGGATGGGGGTATGGGAGTTGGAGGGGAGGAGGACTTGGAAGTGCCTCTAGCAGAAAGTGAGACTTGAGCTGAGTTTTAAAGGGAAGCCAGTAGTCAGTGTGTAAAGGAACCCTTCATTTAAGGAATGATCATCTACCCTATCTGAATTCTTGGCTTCAGCAGAATGTGTGTCACAACCTTAATTCTATACATAGTTCCCTTCCCCCAGTCCCCTGGAGTGCTCATATTTTCCTCTAGCTTTCAGGAGCAAGGAGTGTTATTAAATGATAAGGGGGCTTGCTTTCTGGTTTCACATTGTGAGAGACTGGGAAACAATACATGTTTTGACATATTAGACAGCATGTTAGCTCTGATTATAAGAACTCCATATCAGAAAGGAAATCATATGACAGGACTGCTGTGTCTGGGAAGCCGCAGTCCTTTCCAGGGGGTTTATTAATGGGCCTTCATACCTTTGAGGACATATTGCCATGTCTGGACGATGAGATAATTGGAGATAAGTCACTTATCATAAACAAAGTGTCCATACCTAAGGACTGGTAGTTACATCTGTGGCCCTAAGCAGGTTTCAGGCTGTTGGCACAAGAGAAACCTGCAGTAGCTATAGGAAATACTTTGCTGTGGGCCACTGCGTATCATCATCCATTGGCACTCTTTGGCAGGAGATATAATATGGTGGAAAGAGCCTGGACTGGGGGAGGGGCTTAGGGGTAAAGAAGATTTATGTTTGAGTCACTGCTCAGTCACTGACCAGCTGTGTAACCCTGGGCAAGTCATTTGGATTCTCAGAACACAAATTCCCTCATCTATGAAATGGGGATCCCAATACCTGTCCTGGTCCACCTCATAGAATTGCTGTGATGATCAATTTTTTTTAAGTGAAAACTGTAAATTCTGAACAAATGTAAGATTGCATTGTTGTTTAGTACTTGCTATTGCTTGACTCTTGGTAGCCACATGGTGTAGTAGAAAGAAGACTGAATTTGAGGATCTGAGGACCTGAGTTCAAATCCTCACTGTCCTCCTTATTGGTTATATGACCGCAGGCATGATATTTCTCTCTACTTATTTCCTCATCCATAAAGTGAGGTTGGACAAGCTAATCCTTAAGGTTCCCTCCAATTTCAAATCTTCTGATGTTGACAGTATAGTCAGCCCTGGATGCAGAAAGCCTAGGGTTCAAGACTCACTTCTGACATTCTAGCTGTGTAACCCTAAGTAAGTCCTTAATCTCTCTGTGCCCCGAGGCATCTCTTTAAGATAAATTATAGAGCAGGTAGGAATCACCTTGATAGAAGGAGAATCTTTCTCTGTTTGTATTGGGGGGAGGGAAAAGTTGTTACTTTTTTTGGGGAGGAGGGATAGGCAAGGCAGTTGGGGTTAAGGTCACATAGTTAAGTGTCAAGCGTCTGAGGTCAAATTTGAACTCAGGTCCTCCTGACTCCAGGGCTGGTGCTCTATTCACTGCACCACCTAGCTGCCCCAAGTTGTTACTCTCTAGAACAGACCCTGTTACAGCTAATATGAGTTTAATCAATTCTCAACAGTCAATATATTGTTCTGAATGTCTCCCTACCTTTCAAATATAATTCAGAATTCAGCTTTTTCAGGATGTCTTTCTTTATTCATTCTATATAAATAGTTTTCACCATGTGGCCATCTGTTCCTTTTTGAACTATTCAACAGCCATCTCAGTTACTTTTAAAAGTACTTTTTAAGTCTGTTTATATCTCTTTTCTGTGTTTTTTACTAAACTGTAAGCTATATGAAGAAAAAGTCCATGTATTCTTTCTTGTTTTCTCACTTTCCATCCTTCTCACTCTTTCTTAACATTAATTTCAGTGATCAGTACATAGTTTTTGTCTTTTTGAAATTTAATGTTTCATACATATTTAGCTATGTGACCATGACCATGATGTCTCTGAGTCTCAGTTTTCTCATCTATAAAATGGAAATTTTACACTCATAGCTCTTACTAAGGACAATAGACTTGTAGCTGACAGGACCTCAGAGGCAGTGACCAATACAGTAATTTTGAATATGGGGAAATAGTCTTAGAAAGGTTAAGTCACTTTTCATGGATCTCACAGGAATTTATTTCTTCTTGATTCCAAATCTCCTGCTCTAGTGATTATTACAGAAAGGGGTTTTTAATGAAGCTCAAGCAAGAAAATGTATATACATTTTAAAATTGTGTCTCTGTCAGTTATGATCATTAATGTTACTAACCAATGCAAGATAGGCTTAAAAATAATAGGTCATTTTTAATACCCTTTGTAATTTTTATGATAAGGTAACAGGAAAGAGGTGAATGATAGGAGGGGAAGTATACAAGATACAGGTTTGCTACATTGGAAAAACTTCAACTTTAGCAGTAGTAAGGGGAATGCTAAAAAGCTGATTTGAACAGAAGTTGTTTCCTGAACCATATTTGTGTATGGAGATTAATATGTGCTTCACAGTAATAGTGAAATGAAGTAGAAGACAGAATGAGCCCATGTCGCAGCATCATGTGTGAAACTTAACCTCTCTAAGTGTACCTATAACTTAAAACCTGTGTACAGACATTATGTAAATTCACATTATGCAAATTATGCAAATTCAACTGTATATAAAGAATTCTGAAAGAAATCTGAATGAAGATTCTATTTAGAATCTGATTTAGAATTCTGATTTAGGGTCTGATTGAGCTGCTACCTACAAAGATTGCAGAAGAAGAGGGGGAAGTTTCAGGATCCAAGATTGAACCAAAAAGTTTCAGAAAAAAACAATTGGCAGAAGTATTTCCTCATTTGGGTGAATTTTTTTCTTATATTGAAAGGATGGATCCAAATATGTCACCTAATTGAGGATAATTTTGCTTGCTATCCAGTCAGATATATGAGAAGGAAAAAAAGAGACATTGTCCAAATTTTTCTGGATAACTCTACTAAAAGGAAGGAAGGAAGGAAGAAAGAAAGGAAGGGAAGAAGGAAGGAAAGGAGGGAGAGGGAGGGAGAGGGAGAGAGAGAGGAAGAGAGAGAGAGAGAGAGAGAGAGAGAGAGAGAGAGAGAGAGAGAGAGAGAGACATGTGCAGCTGAGTTTTTATGTCTAGTTTC
>WOXC01007540.1:0-102093 GCA_011680675.1 Gymnobelideus leadbeateri
ATACTTTTGGGAATGAGACCAAAGAGGAAGGAAACCTCTCAAGCTCTGCAGTCCCCAAGAACCCTTGATGAAGGGAAAGAAGCTTTGGAGATACACAAGCCTCTGACTGACATGAATGCAGGTAACTATTAAAAAAGAATGGTTTACCTCAAACATGATTCTACATTCCCCATAACTGTACATTTGGGGGTATCCTGCCCTTTCATTACTAAACTCTAAACCTGTCTCTATCTACTGAAAAAAAAAAAACATGGGAAAAAAACTTGTTGGGTTGGGTTTTTCCTACCAGTTTAAATAGATTTTCCAATAATGCAGGTAATAACCTAACAATATGTGAAACAATTCCAGTGAGTGAGTCAGATATAAGTAAATAGTCCTAATAGATGAATTAAAAACAGGCTAGTTATGTTAGATTATGAATCAGTTAATAGACAGGATTAACAGTCAAGTGTAATATAGAGCTAAGTACTTTCATGGCACTCTGGAGTAGTGTTCATGGAACATTCCTTCCCATTTGTCTGTTCTTATAGGAATCATTTTGGAAGATGCTGAAAATGAGCCTTTTTCTTGGCTTATCTGGGCCCTCCAAGGGTCTGAGTGGGGAAAAACAATAAAGGATCCAAGGAGATCCAGGTTGATCTCTTGGGAGATCTGCTCCTTGTTCTAATGGAATATCCTGGTTTCAAGAAGCCCTTGATGGCTTAACAAATAAAAATAAACAAAGGCAGAGAAAGTCAGAGAGAGAAAGGAAAAGAGCACGAGAGGGGAGAGAGAGAGGGAGAGGAAGAGACAGAGAGAGAAAGGTACCCTGTGCAAACCCAGCTCCTACAGTGTCACTGGAGGTGTAACCATTGACAGCTGCCTTGCTGCTGAGGTCGATCATCTGGTGGAGGCGAAGTTTCCTGCAGTAGATGGAGGCTGCTTCCGGCTCCAGGGCGATTATCAGTTGTTCTGGGTTTTCCAGGGTGGCCATTCCTGCCTGGAAAAGAGAGTCAGTCAAGGACGTCTATGGCAACCAACTCCATCTCCTATCAAAAAGACTGATACTGACTTTGGGACTGACACTGGCTTTGGGGGACAGGGGGAGTACTGCATGCTTTTTCCCCAAGCTGGTTTCTTTGGAAATTCCTCAGAAGGCCTCCACAGTGCGGATTCAGGATTCCGGATTCCGGTGGCATTGAGGTCAGGGTCCTGTGCCAGGCTGTGATGTCAGAAATGTCAGGCTGCACTAGAGGAACATCGGACAGATACATACCACATACACCTTCTTTTCTGTTCCTTCATGCCTTGGAGTTTACATAGGGCATGCAAAAGATTTTGTGCGGGACACCCTTGTGTTCTTTTAATCTACAAATTTAAAGAGTCCCAAGTGGAGCAAGGAGGGAATTTATAAGTGCAGATGGAGTTCATAAGTACATAAATAACTTCTGTACTTTAATGATTTTTGAAAATTCATAAGGTCATAGCTTTATAGCAGCAAGAGCCTTAGAGGTGATACAGTCCAATTTCCTAACCTTACAGATAATAATAAATATTCATATAGCACTTTAAAGATTTATAAAGTACTTTAAAAATATTACTTTATTTTATTTACACAACAGTCCTAGGAAGTATGTACTAGTATTTATTATCCTCATTTTATAGTTGAGGAAACTGAGGCAGAAATTAAGTGACTTGCCCAGGGTCACAAAGCTAGTAAGTACATGAGTCAGGATCTGGGCTCAGGTTTTGTGCAACCCCAGGTCTGTTGCTCTATCTACTGTACCACTTAGCTGCCTACAGGATATGGAGAAACTGAGGCCCAGGGAGGTTAATAAACTTGCCCAAAGTAATCTAGACACTAAGTAGCCCAGTGGGGAACCAAAGGTAGACTGTTCATTTCCAACAAATTCTGAGGGCACAATCTGCATTCTTTTGTTGCAACAAGGGAATCTTCTTTGTCTTGAATATTACGTGGAAAAAAAAGGGGGCCTGGGAAGTTATCAACTAAATCTTGGGAATTTTTTTTAGTTCAGGTATTTTTCTTATAATGGATTTTGACCTGTCATCCCCAGAGCTTCAATGGAAGAGAGTATTTGACCTTTCAATGCCAGTAATGAGATATGAGCTCCATAAAGAAGAAACACATCTGAAATATCACAATTATTTGGAGAGTCTTATGGGGAATGGCTGGATGGAAGGATGGAATAAGCATTTATATACTGTGTGCCAGGCACTATGCCAAGTTCTTTACAAATATTACTCTCATTTGATCCACAAAACAACCCTCAGCTTAAAGGGAACAGTTCATAACTACTGTCTGAGCAGAGGTATTTTCAATTAAAGATTTTTTACCCCCTTGGTCACACAGTCAAGCAATCGTTTATTTTTCACATTCTGCTGCAGCATGTGGACTAAGGCCCTTCTGCCCAAAATGCATTTTACTTCCACTATGTAAGAATTATTAAGAGTCATCTGTCCATTCTTAAAGCAAATACAGGGGATTCAAGGACTGCCCATAACAATCAATCTGTCTCTCTCTTCTCTGCCTCTGTGTCTGTCTATGTCTCTCTCTTGGTCTATCTCTCTCCCTCTCCCTGTTTCCTTTTGTCTCTTTCTTCCTCTTTTTTTCTCTCTCTCCTTCTCTGGCTCTCTCCCTTCCTTCTTCCCTCCCTCCCTCCCCTATGAGTACCCAAACATAGATCAAAGCTTTCTAATTGATGCCGTTATCAGAAATAATTTGGTTGAAAGCCTGTCAGTGATGAAAAAAATGGATTGGGCCAGTCATTTGTTTGTTTTCACTGTTGACCATCCTAAACTGCTCCCATTCATGCCATTCCAAGACCCAAGAATGATCAAGCTCTGTTTTAGGCCAAGTGAAGTTTCATGGTTCCTTTTCATAAGCTACAAATAGAACGAAAATTCCTATAAACTATTTGAAGCTCAAAAGGAGAAATTTAATTCTATGTTTTCCTTCATGTGAGTTCAAATTTTTGAGAGTCTTACCTAAATAGAATTCAGAGAAAGGCACTGGGAAGTCACTTCATATAAAAATACTCCTGCCCCATGAGAAAGAATGTCTAGAATTACAGATGTAAAGTATGTGCGTCTGGGGTGTGTGTGTGTGTGTGTGTGTGTGTGTGTATACTATGTCGAGATGCATCTGGTCCATTCCTCTGCTTTCATTTCCAATATAAATGGGCAGCTATGTGGCACAGTGAATAGAGGACCGGCACTGGAGTCAGGAGCATCTGAATTCAAATCTGGCCTCAGACACTTGACACAATTACTAGCCATGTGACTTTGGGCAAGTCACTTACCCACAATTGCCCTCAAAAAAAAAAAAAGGCAAAAAAACCCCAACACATTTCCAATAGAAATCCAAGTTAAACAAGTATCTCTTTAAAAATTATTTTTTGTTGGAATTTGCCTATGTCACCTCTGTGCACTCAGAGAGAGGGTGTGTTCATTTTAATGCCCAGTACCAGCTGTATAGGGAAAAAAAGATCCTAAAACAGAAAAGAAAAATTCATCATGGTAGTTTTGGTTGGTGGAAATATTCCCTAGTGACATCTAACTCCATTTGCACTAATTCTATGATCAAAAAATAATTTTCCAGTCCATAATTTGCTTACCTAAATGGGTCTACACACACAGAGAGCTCACTATGTAAAAATGATCAGGACTAGTTATCTTGTCAGGTGTATCATGCATTATAAACTAATTATAAACTAAGGGTTCTGGTTTATAAATCAGTCTCTTTGGAGTTTGTTCATTAATATGTTCTCCAATACCCGATCATGCCTGAACTAATAAACTATAAGCTATAGCATAAAGTATAAAATATAATTTCTGAACCCACAAAGCTGTGGTTGTTTGAACATTCAGCTGTATCTGACTCCTTTTTTTCCTTCTGATTTTTGGTGGGGGGAAGGCAGGCAATTGGGGTTAAGTGACTTGCCCAAGGTCACATGGCTACTTTAACTGTCTGAGGCCAGATTTGAACTCAGGTCCTCCTGACTCCAGGGCCAGTACTCTATTCACTGCACCACCTAGCCACCCCTATCTGACTCCTTCTGACCCTGTATCATGGCATGCCAATGATATGCATGGTTTTCTTGGCAAAGATACTGGAGTAATTTGCCATTTCTTTATCTAGTAGATTAAGGCAAGTGGCATCTAAGTGACTTATCCCAGGTCATACAGCTAGTAAGTGACTGACGCTGCATTTGAATTCAGGTTTTTCTGACTCCAGGCCCAGCACTCTATCTACTGAACCACCTAGCTGTGCCTACAAAGCTGAGAACCCACAAAAGGTACAGAAACCCCATGAGACTCAGATCAAGCAAAGAGACTGATGCTTTTACCCTCTGCCCCTATTTATTTTTAACTGTAGCACAGTTACTGCATTATAATTAGAGCCTCTCCCTTCCTGTACGGTTTCCTTCAACAGATATGAAAACTAGGCCCCTTGTATCACAGCCCTTCTTATATTTTAGCTATCTCTTCATAAGATTACAGAAAGCTTATTCATGAAACCTCCCCCCTTACATCCCAACCTTTCCATCCTTTAAATAACAGTTCTTCAAAATGTCTTCAGGTATCCCGGAACACTGAAATTTGGATAACTGCTTCTATCTGGATGTCTTGTCTATTTTAGGACAAAGATATTCATGCCAGGAAAAAAATGTCTCCATGATTACTGAATATTCATAGGGTATCTGGTACTGCCTTTGAGTGAAAGGGCATAAAATTCAAAATCACAGAGTTAAAGAAAACCTAGATTTTTATATATGGGGATATATTAGTCTGCCTTAGATCCCTAGGTATAACCACATCAAGACTGTCTTTATACTCAATGTTTTGTTGTTGCTGAGTCATTTCAGTGATTCCTGACTGTGACCCCTTTTGGGGTTTTCTTGGCAAAGACAGTGGAAAGGTTTGCCACTACAGCTCCAGTTCATTTTACAGATGAGGAAACTGAGGCAAACAAGGTTAAGTGACTTGCCCAGGGTCACACATCTAGGAAGAGCCTGAGGTCACATTTGAACTCAGGAAGATGAGTCTCCCTGCTTTCTAGCCCAATGCTCTTTGCTACCTAGATCTCCAGCACTCTCATATAAATTAACTGTGATCCTGAAGTACATAAGACACTGAAACAATTAAGATAAACAAAATAAACAAAAACAGTCTCAATTATCCAGACAAGGATTATAGATAAGACAGGGCCTAGAAGCACATGGCAGATACTTAATAAACTGACAACGGTAGCAGGGAAATACTGAGAAGGAGTTGATGAAACTGGAAAATCTCTTTGTAAGCAAGGCTGGAGAGAAGAGTAAAACCTAACATGAATTCTCTCCGAGGCATTATTAACAGGGATAAAGTTCTTCACTTTGACTGAAAGTCAAGAAGATCACTAATTAGGCCTTATTCTTCACCTTCCTCTTTCCCTCTGTTGCACCACCCCTCCCCACCGTTCCCCTTCCTCACCAAGACCAGTGGAAGAGCAGCTTGGCATGGTGGGTGGAAAGAGTCTGGATTCAGAGTTCCAGGGCCTACCTTTGAATCCCATGCTATTTATTACTTTGGTGCCTTTGGGAAAAGTCACTTCTCTCTGGGGATACAGTTTTCTCCTTTATAAAATGAAAATTTTGGACTAGCTCTAAATCCATAATCTGGTATAACTCCAAGCTCAAGGTTCTCTTTATTGATAGGATCCCATTTATTAAGTGCTTAATATATGTGTATTAACTAATTAACTAACACAAGCAAATAAGCATTTCTGAAAGGTTATCGTAGCACCAGCTCCTAACAAACAAGTGATGGTCTTAGAATACAGAATAATGAACATTTTCAGACAAGATCAATGCAGGAATTTGTTTTGACTATGTATAAATTTTACAAAGGTTTCTTCCTTCCTTTCTTTCTTTCTTCCTTCCTTCTTTTCTTTCATTCTTTCTCTCTTTCCTTCTTTCATTCTTTTTTCTCTTTCATTCATTCTTTCTTTCTCTCTTCCTTTCTTTTTGAAATTGGAAGAGGGGAGGTGGAGGGACGAAAACATAAATGCTTGTTAATTTAAAAAGATCATAGTAGTGGGTGGATAAGAAAAGAATTTTTAATGACTTTACAAATACAGACTATTACATTAATGCTAGATAACCAGAAGTAAGCATCCATCACCTGGATTCCCTTTTAGAAAGCAGAGAGCTGGCAGAAAAAAAAACAGTGCTCTTCTTCTGCTCCCTCCAAATGAATGTGAATCACACTCTCAGTATAAGTAGTCTGTACTGGAAAATGATCCGCCAGTGGAATCAGAGGTCCTGGGTTTGAATCAAGCCACTTATAACCCTGGGCAGGTCACTTAATTTCCCTGGGCCTCAGGGTTTTATGTGTAAAATTAAACTGGAGGGGTGCAGGGAGGGGAGTGAACTAGTTATACTCTTGGTTAGACAGAACCCTGGGCCTGAAGTCAGGAAGAAATGAGTTCAAACTGAGCCTCAAACACTTACTAATTGTATAACCTTAAGCAAATCACTTAACCTCTGAATACCTCATTTTCCTCAACTATAAACAGCAATTAATTCACAAGGTAGCTGTGAGGATCAAATGATACGACATTTGTAGATCCCTTAGCACCATGACTAAAATATTTGTTGTAATTTTTCAGTTGTTGCTTGCTCTGCATAACCCTACTTGACGTTTTCTGGGCAAAGATACTGAAGTGGTTTAACATTTTCTTCTTCAGCTCTAAAATGAGCTCCAGTTCATTTTACAGATGAGGAAACTGAGGCAAACAGGGTCAAATGACTTGCCCAGGGTCACAAGTGTCTGAGGCCAGATTTGAACTCAGGAAAATGAATCTTCCTTACTCCAGGTCCAGCTCTTTATCTGCTGTACCACCCAGCTACCCATGACTGGAATACAGTAGGTGTTTAATAAATGCTTATTGCCTTCCCTTTCAACACTCTCCCCCTTTGAGCTCCAGACTTAGGATATATGATCTACCCTTCTGTGCTTTGGGCAGTCATGCAGTTTTCTCTTCTCATCAGTACGGCATGTTTTGTTTATTACTCTGGACTGCCCCAAGTCAGCAGCCAGCAAATCCCCATCTCTGATGCATCAACTATGATTATTATTCCCACTTTGTGCTATGAAAAGACTTCCTAGCATCCCCTTCCTCAAAAAGACACACTAAGTCTCCTTTGAAAATAGATGACTTGGGGGCGGCCAGGTGGCGCAGTAAGTAGAGCGTCGGCCCTGGAGTCAGAAGGACCTGAGTTCGGATCCGGCCTCAGACACAACGCACACAAACAAAAACCTAGCTGTGTGACCTTGGGCAAGTTACTTAACCCCAATTGCCCTCCAAAAAGCAAAAAAAGAAAAAGAAAAAAGAAAATAGATGACTAAAGGATGCCAAGCTAAGCATACAAGAATATAGATTACTCCTGTGACTCTGCAACGTCCTCTGGGAGAAGGGAAGTAAAGACAAATCAAGGCAAACCGTTCTTGGAGAGTGACCCCTCACCAGCAAGTTGTCTGTCTTCATTTATTTGTTAAATTAGAGGTGCTAAAGAAGGCTGATAATGGTACCTGGCAGAACCCAACTTGACAGTCCTAAGTTGGAGATGCAGAATGATGTCATACAGGGAGATGAAAATAAGTCATATATAATTTGCTAAGAGACCAAGAACCACATGTGGAAAACAAATAGAACATTTGGGAAATGGGTCTTTTGGAAAGAAACGCAAAACAAAATAAAACATCAGGCCAATTAATAGCTGCAAGTGAACTCAACTATGCCTTGATTTACATATTAACTGAAATAATAAGTAGGAACTCAAAGTTGTGACTGGTGAAAAATTTTTGTTGGAACTGTATTGACCGATCATTGATACAAACTATCAGCTGGAATTTCTCCCTCCTTCTCTCCCCACTGAAGCCCAAGTAAAACAAACAAACAAATGAAAACGAGACGATTCAAAGCCAGCCAAGAAAATTCACACACCACAAGATTCAGCATTGGCCTTAAAAGGTTGCAGCAACACCCTAAAAAGTCTGTGATCAGCATGTCCCTTCTCCAACTATTTCTCCCTCCATTTAGAGAACAGGGACTCTGGCAAATTTCAGTAAAAAATTCACAGCAGCCGTGGATTGTCTCAGTCAGAAAAAACTACTTAGTTCCCGATGTGTGAAAGAAGGTCAAACTTTTTAAGAACCACAAACAGCCCAGGGAAAAATAATACAACAAAGTATGTCCCATCACTGCATTTTCCAGCCAGTTCAAACATCTGCATGTGCTCAGGAGGACTACATGGGAGATGTTTTGCAAACTGAATGAAGTGTAAGAAAGGACATTTTGTTGTCTGAGGTGGAGCGGTTGTGCAATCTCAGAGGTGGAAGGAAGCAGAGACGGAGAGAGAGGTTGGGCGATTGGTCTGAGGTCACATATGGATATCTAGTAAGTGTCTGAGGCAGGATTTGAACTGGGCCTTCCTGACTCCAAGCCCAGTGCTCTACACCCTCTAGTAACAATGGAATACTGCTGTCTGAGCAGGGAATCCAAGCAGTTCTTAAAAATACACCAGAGGAGAAAGGAAGAGGAAAAAAAGAGAGAAGAAAAGAGTTTTCTCGGTTCAACTCTTCTCCCTTCTCCCCTACCCCTTTGCAATTTCATATTATTAGCTGTTCACATTTTTAAATTGTTCATAATTTCATATTATTTGTTGGTTCTTTTGGGAGGGGGACCTGGGGTGGGGATGGGATAGGGCTTCAGGATAACAATTCACTTTTCTAAGGCACTTGAAGACTTAACAAAGTGCTTCACTCACAACGACCCAGTGATTTAGAGGAAACTGAATCCCCTAAGATGAAGGGCCATGCCCATGGCCACAGAGTTGGAGTTGGGCTTTTGGAGTTGGGAATACCTGGAATTTCTGACCCCAGGTTTCATCTTCTTTCCACTATACCACCCTGCCTCTAGTCACAGCTCATACTTATGGAGTATTTTGAGTTTCACAAAGTACTTATCTCCCAGCGTCCCACATGAGGTAAGTAACACAAGTTCCATTTTCTCCATTGTCTATAGACCCAAAGAAAAGGAGGAAGTACAAGACCATCAACAGACGATAAAATACAGAGAAGCCATTAAGCATTCCATTGAAAAACACAATGTGAGGAAAAGTGTACTTCTTCAGGATAAACATTCATACATTTCCATCAGCTCCACAAAGGTCTTAAGATGACCAGGGGATTTATCAAGCAGTTTCCCAAGACCTAACACACAAATATCCAGTTGTGTGTGTTTGCCTCAAACTAGTGTCAGTGTAGGCTGATGTCAGTCATTATTGTTGTGTGATTGTTTTTAATCGTTTCTCTGCAGAACCTAAGAACTCCACAGAGATGACCCAGTGACTCTTAACAAACTGAAGGTGTCTGAACCCAAAATGTGCTGCCACATGTTTGAATCCTTCAGAAATCTGGGGCAGCAAAAAGTGACACTTTAGTAGTTTTTTAAACCTTCTTTTTTTTTTGCTATTCATGAGTTCCAATTTGCAAAGGAGTAATGTAGGTGGGGAAGTGACATTCCAAGAAAGGCAAGGGAATATTTACAAAGACTGATCCACTCTCTTCTCTATTTCCCTGAGACCTGCAAACTACCACAGATGTGCCAGTAAATCAATGACGGTTAATGTGTCTACAACTGAGGGAAAAAAACCAACCCTGCCAGCAGCCAAGGTTAAGTGTTAGGCTGGCATGTCTTCGAGCTATAAAAAAGGACTGCATTAGCACAAATTCTGTTCTCCCAGTATGTTAATTTTTTTTTCCTCTGCAGCTAATTCAAAAAGGAAGGCTGATGTAAAACATGTCTGTATGGTAGATGAGATCATTGTACAAAGAGGAATCACTAATCCCCATTCTCTACAATGCCATTCATTGAAAAGGAGACCAACAGCTAGGGATTGTCTGAACATTCTGTAATGGACTGGACTCACACATAGAAAGTATTTTAGGTCACAATGCTATTTTTTTTTACTGGGGATATGTCTTGATGGCATCTTAGCATAATAGGAGCTGCCTCCCAGTTTTAAGTCTTTAAGAGCCTTAAATGGTGATTTGTTTTTCTCTTTCCTTCTAGCTTCTTATACTACAATAAAGTATACTATAGCACATATAATAGAAAATATTCTTGAAGGGGCTGGAGAATCCTGATGAGTTTTTAGATACAAAATTAATTCATTCCATATCTGGGCATTTCACCTCAGTGGGTAAAGATTGAATCCATCTAACTTGATAGGGCTAGGCCAAGAACCCACATTCTGACTGCCACAGAGCGTGGTCTAACATTGGGTGAGCTGCTTTTCCTCCCTATATCTGGTTTTTCTTGATCTGTAAAGGAATTCGGCTAAATGATTTCTAAAGTTTAAAACATAAGATTCATTTAATAAATTATTTGCTTAAGTGATGGAAAAAGGCAGAATGAACAATTTCCAAATCACATACTCAGTTTAAGGACATTTCTTTGGCATTGAAGTCAGGTAGAGGTGATGCTTTAAAGGCAGCACACCAGAAGAACCATCTGTTCCAAAGCAGAATGTTCCAGTAGGGACTTCCTATCTTTAAAATGAAGTACTTCATTTGGCCAGGACAAATGGCCTCTCATAGCCAAGTGTTCACCATAACATGGAATCTAAAAGCTCAGCTAGCACCAAGGTCAGCCTATACCTAACCAAGAATCCCTTTAAAAACCTAACAAGTGACGGGTTTTTTCCTTTGCTTGAAGACCTCCAGTGAAGGGAAACTCCTTTCCTCCCAAGGCACCAGGTATCACTTTTTGATAGCTCTAAACTTTCAGAAGTTTTTTTCTCTGGAGCTGCTAGGTGGCACTGAATAGTGAATAGAGCACTGGCCCTGGATTCAGAAGGACCTGAGTTCAAATCCGGCCTCAGACACTTAACACACAAACTAGCCGTGTGACCTTGGGCAAGTCACTTAATTCCAATTGCCCTCCCCCCAAAAAAGCCAAAAAAAAAGTTTTTTTTTTCCCTTATGTCAGCTTAAATCTGCTTCTCTGCAGCTTCTTTGCAGTTGTTCTTAGAATAAGCCCAGTGAGTCTTTCATGCGTTAACCCTTCAATTTATGGATCATATCCATCCCACCCCTCCTCATTTCCAGGGTCATAATCCCCACATCCTTCAATTGCTGATGAAATAGCAGGTCTTCAGTTCCCTTGTGCCCCCTGGTCACTATCTTCTGGTCACACTCTAGCCTTTCTAGGCCTTTCCTAAAATGTGTTGTCCAGAATGGTACACTTACTCCTGATCTCCATTTATGTGTGACCATACTATGGTGTGGCAATACTATTATCTGTCTTGTTCTGGACCTTGTCTCTAATGTAGCCTAGGATAGCTCTGCCTAAATTGGCTACCATATCATCATGTGTACAAATAGTGAGCTTGCAGTCCACATCTCAGATCTTTTTCAGAGCTGACACCAAGCCTCCTTTCCATTTCTCTGAGTTTCTGAAGTTGATTCTTATAATAAAGTATAGTATTTTATTATTTTAAGATTTCAGCTTATTCAAATCAAACGATCATTCTAACCTGTTACTAACTTTTAGTGGGGAAGACCCTTAGGGTTCCTGGCCAGAACAGAAATAATTGTTATTCACACTCACTCTGAGCCAACAAAACCCAAACTATGACCAACAGAGGCTTGGGTTAGGACTTATTATTGGCCAATCAGGGACAGCCAGAATGACTTGGGTTTAAGGCATACTCAAGTAGCTCCATTTGAATCCAAATGGGCCTTACCAAAGCCTGGTTTTTCCAGAGCTCAGTTTCAAGAAATCCACTTTCCTTTGGACGGAGTACCCACATGTATGTAAATGCATCATTCCCTATATGGACAGAGGAAGGAAGGAAGGAGGGAAGGAAGGAAGGAAGGAAGGAAGGAAGGAAGGAAGGAAGGAAGGAAGGGGGGGGAAGAAGGAAGGAAGGAAGGAAGGAAGGAAGGAAGGAAGGAAGGAAGGAAGGGAGGGAGGAAGGAAGGGAGGAGCAAGTATTGCCTAATGGGAACTGGCAGCTACTATTACTCACAAATTGTTGTTTGTCCTTCATTCTCAAAGAGGACCAATGACATAAGGTAGGTAATGTCTTGATTTGCAAGTGAAATGGATTTAAGTGAGGCAGGGCTGTGCAAAGTTACCAGTCTCACTCTCTCCTGCCATCTGGATCCAGTGGCAAGATATAGATCAGGGCGACAATAGAGCTTGGCCCTTTTAAGCTACAGTCTTTCTCAGGTATCAATTTGTCTGAGGTGATTAAGGCTAGGTAAGAAATAAGATGGTTGGGGTGGCTAGGTAGCGCAGTGAGTAAGAGCGCTGGACCAGGAGTCGGGAGGACCAGGGATCCTTCCAGCCTCAGATACTTAACACTCACACAAAAATAACTGGCCGGGGCGGCTAGGTGGCGCAGTGAATAGAGCACCTGCCCTGGAATCAGAAGGACCTGAGTTCGGAGCCGGCCTCCCACACTTAATCCACACAAACAAAAACCTAGCCTTGTAACCTTGGGCAAGTTACTTAACCCCAATTGCCCTAAAGGGGCGGCTAGGTGGCGCAGTGAGTAAGAGCGCCGGCCTCGGAGTTGGGATGACCCGAGATCAGATCCGACCTCAGAAAATGAGCACCCACGCATAAATAATGACTAGCCGTGTAACCTTGAGCAAGTTACTTAACCCCAATTGCTTTAAAAAAACAAAGAAAGGAAAAGAAAGAAAGAAAGAAAGAAAGAAAGAAAGAAAGAGAGAGAGAGAGAGAGCGAAAGAAAGAAAGAAAGAGAGAGAGAGAGAAAGAAAGATCGTCTCTTTTACCTAGTCAAAAAAAATCAATCTGGGAGGGGAAGACCCTCAGGTTTTCTAGCCAGAACAGAAACAATTGCTATTTGCATTCACTCTTAGCCAACAAAGCTCAAATAATGACCAACAGAGGCTTGAGCCTCCCAGATAGATTTTTTTCCCAGTGTTTAAAAGAGGCTATCTTTTGCTTCATTTCTTACCAAGCCTTAATCACTAAATAGATATTGCCTCAGACAAACAGACCTAGGAAAGACCTTAGCTTAAAAAGGCTAAGGTCTCCCACTGCAACTGGAGCCATCTCTAAGTCATCCTAATCTATATCTTGCCACTGGACCCAGATGGCTCCAGAGGAAAAAGTAAGGCTGGTGACTTTGCATAGCCCTGCCTCACTTAAATCCAATTCACTTGTAAGCCCTAACATTACCTTTCCAATGTCATTGATCCTCTTCAAAAACAAAGGACAAACAACAATTTTTGGTATCCAGACTCTCATATCCAGACTGTTAGCAATAATCCCTCACAATTTTCTGTTATCTGCAAACTTGACAAGCAAATCATCTCTGACTTCTTCTAAGTCATTTACTAAAAGATGTTTAACAGTGCAGGGCCAGGTACATATCCTTTCATCAGAGGTGTCCTTCTAAGGGGACCTTGAACTACTGATGAGAACTCTTTGGAGTTTGGTCATTCAACCACTTCCAAATCCACCAACCCATCTTATCATCTCTCCATCTCATCCATATGCACAGCATGCAAGGATGTATCACTGATTCATGATGAGCTGCTCACCTCAGGAATTCAGTCTAAGAAAGACATGCTAAGGAAGCATTCTGAATCAAGGGAGTGTTGACTGTATTTTTCTGTAACATTTGATTTTATTCTTCAGGTACTATTCTCTACTTGCCCATAATAGATGCAAATTTCTTAGAGCACGAGTTCTTAATCTGAGGTTTTGATTTTTAAAAATATTTTTGATAAATGTTTTTCAATTCAATTAGTTTCCCTTGGAATCCTACGCATTTTACTGTATACATTTAAAAACATCATTCTGAGGAGAGGTTCATAGACTTCACCAGACTGCCAAAGATGTCCAAAATAACAAAAAAAGGTTAAGAACCCCAGCCTTAGAGGGATCTTTGATACTAGTTTGTTTTTCTCTCTGTAATGGCATTCTCACTAGGGCTACCACATCTGGGAGGCTCTGCCAGTTTCCTTCCAGATGCTTCTATTGTGTTTGGTTTCCTGTTTCTGTTCACTCTAGACCCCACAAAATACCCTCTGAAGCTCTCTCTGTAGGAGAGAATGTACTTTTCCAGAACTATTGTCCAGAGATAACTTAGTGGGAAAAACAGTCACTTAAACCATCCGTTCTTGCCTAATTCACCAAGGCTAAAAATGGGAAATGACATTTATAATGGCTAAAGTCTACAGTTGTCTCATAAGCTGGAAAATGATAGTCAGAAGAATGACTTTTGTTTCCTGTGATTTCTGCTGTCACTTTCTCAGATAGCTATTTCCTGATTATCCCAGTTCATCAACCACTGCTATTTCACATACTAGAAAGCTTCACTGGGCTCAAGATCTCAAATGGCCATGACAACTGCAGGGCTGGAATTAACAAAGGGGGCAAAGTAATTCATTCAAAAGCATGCCCAGAATCTAAAGTCCTGAGCGAAATAATGAAAATTAATTAATGTTTTAAAAAACCAGACTTTCAACCCTAACCTTCAACTGACCATGTTAATAACATTATGATGACAAAGAGTATTATTATTACCTGTAATACTCTCCCTTCTTACCTCTGCCTCCTGGATTCCTTCAAGTCCCAGCTGAAATTCCATCCTTTATGGGCAAGCTTTCCTGATTGTCCTTGCTTCTAATGTTTTCCCTCTGTTGGTTAGTTCCAATTTATCCTGTATGTATCTTGTTTGTGACAGATGCTTGCATGTTGTCTCCCCAACTAAAGTGTGAGTTCCTTGAGAGCAGGGACTGTCATTTACTTTTCTTTTTTTGGGGGGAGTGTCTTTTTGAAGGTGGGAAGCCAAGGCAAATTGGAGTTAAGTGATTTGGTTAAAGTCACACAGCTAGTGTCAAGTGTCTCAGGACAAATTTGAACTCGGATCCTCCTGACTCCAGGGCCAGTGCTCTATTCACTGTGCCACCTAGCTGCCCCTGTCTTTTACTTCATTTTTGTATCCTTAACATTTAGCACAATTCCTGGCACATAGCAGGTGTTAATAAATGTTCATTGACTGACTTATCTCCCACATCAATCTTATTTAGACTGCTTTTGCCGTTTTGCTTTTATTTTTATCCTTAGGTCTCACCATCCAGATGTTCCTATTTCACCAGTCTTGTTCCTAACTGGAACCCATCTAATCAGCCTGAAATAGAAATTCTAAAGCTCTCATTTCAGAATTTTGTTGCCAAAGCATCTATGATGAAACATGACCAAGATGATGTATACAGCTAAAAATTAAAATTAAAAATAGCCACACATAGCAAAAACATTGAATGAAGTATGAATTCTTTTCTGTTGTGCCCAATGGTTCGATTGTTAACCTTCTCACGTCACTGACAGTAGCTCGGAAAGCATTCAATTCTCCTTGTCCCTTAAGAAAAAATGATTTAGTACGATGGTCTTTGAAGACTTCTAGATTTCAGGACATGACATATTGTGTTTTAGATCCCTGCTCTAGGGAAAAGCTATAATCGCTGATTATAATGACACCATTTCCGGGATCTGACTTCTCTTTCTCCCTTCCTTCTTCTCACCCTACTATCTCACCTGATAGGCAGCTTGTCTCATGAACTGCTTGGCAGGCTGTTTCCAAATAGCAGGCACTGTGATGACCCATCTGACATCAGAATTTTCAAAATCAGAGCCTGCTTGATCACTCAGCTCCTAAATCAAAAGGAAACAGTAACAGAAAAATGAACAAAAGTCATCTCTCAAAAATATTTTTCTTTTGACTACTATAATCCGAACTTTCCTGCCATGTGGACTCATGCTGTACTTATTTTTCAGCCTAGCCTGAACCTAGCATTAATAACAGCACCCAAGGCTGATGGTGAGATTTCATTATTTTTGGCAGTAGGGGACTCAGCAAGGTTAAAATTCATGCCATTCAACAAAATGCCAAGATTTCCTGACAGAAAGGAGAAAGATGGGGGAAGTGGGGAATGGAAGTGGGTAGACTGTTAAACAAAGAAAAATAGACATATCAAGTCTATTCTGATCTCCATGTTAATAGCACTTTCTCCCTCCTGAAGTGACCTTGTATTAATTTGTATATGTTTTGTATTTTCTTGTGTATTTCCCCAATAAAGTGCAAGCTCCATGACATCAGGAATATTTTGGTTTTATCTTTTTATCCCCAGAGTTTACCACAGAGTTTTGTACATCTTAATGCCATTAATTGAACTTTGGGTTAAGGTGAAGATAATTAAGGTAGTCTGGCTATTCATTTGCATTATTGACAGAAATCCAAAAGCATCCATCATTTTGATAAAAATTCTCATGTTGGACAAGTCATGCTGGTCAGTTTCATTAAAAGCTATGGTTGCAGTGGTTCTCGGATGTGTTTTGTTGCCATTTATGTAGACATACTAACCTTAAACCCAAACACATATTAACTTATATCTTCAATCAAGTTTGCAGTCAGCTTCTAGTTGCTATAAAGTACATTTCAAATGATTAATGAGCTGGCAAATATTTATTTTCCTGACAAGTATCTCATATTACCCACTAGTCTGAATAGTTATCTTGTGCTTAATACATCCTCCCACTGAACTAATTTACTTGTAATGCTTGGCATTTACCATTCCTTCCCCCTAAAAAAACAATCTGAATATGTCTGCATTGGGCCAATATGCAGCTGTAGTTAAGTTCTTTGTTTTGTAAAATTTTCCTTTTTTAAAGCCTGCTCAGTGTTTTGAAATCAGGTGAAACATGTGACATGTTTTGGGACTGGATCCAAGAAAAATGTTATTACCTTATGTGCTATATAAAACTCCAGTTAAACATGAAGAGCTTATGGTTGTGAAGAACAGTTTTTTCTTAAGTTTCAAGGAAAACACTTTAGAACTGCCTTTTGTTGGTGTTTTGTGATCATTCAGATGTTATACAATTTGGAAAAAAATCTTGATTGAGCAATTATGAGGCTTACTATCAAATTACCAGTTATAATTTGGGCTATAATTTTCTACATAAAAAACATAAATTCTAAAACATAAATTCTCTGTTGTTTTTTTTTTAATTTTTATTTTATTTATTCTATCTGGATATTGTAATTGCTGACCCAAGCCTATGTTGGTTACTGTTCAATCATCCTCTGAGCTAATGAATACCTTTGTTTCTAAATGTTCAGTCATGCCAAACATAGTCTGCCCTCTTGCTGGTCAACTAATTTCTCTAGGCTTAAATTTCCTTAACTTTAAAATGACAGAGGTAGGCTAGATGATCTCAGATATTCCTGTTTGCCACTTCTAATTCTAGGTCCTATGATTAATATGAATTTCTAGACAAACTAGACATGTTTCTAGGAACATTACATAAGCTTTCTTACCTCCAAGCTTTTGTTTGTACTGTTCCTTCTGCCCAGCATGAGACATGCTCTCTATTCAAATCCTACCTATCTTTCAAGGCCTCGTCCAAATATCCACAGTCTTCCATAATCAACCCACTTAGGAATGATATAACTCTTATGAAATACTTTTTTGAATTATTGTTATTTGCGTGTGTGCCTTAACTTTTTTTTTTTTTTTTTTTTTTTGCTTTTTGGAGGGCGATTGGGGTTAAGTAACTTGCCCAAGGTCACATGGCTAGGTTTTTGTTTGTGTGTGCATTAAGTGTCTGAGGCCGGATCCGAACTCAGGTCCTTCTGACTCCAGGGCCGGCACTCTACTCACTGCGCCACCTAGCCGCCCCATGCCTTAACTCTTCTACTGGACTCTAAGTTGCTTAAAGAAAGGTCATGTCTGATTTACTTTTATATTTCTGCATAACTCTTAGCACAGTGTCTTGCATAGTAGGTACCCTAGAAATGTTTCTTGGATTAATGCAATATTTAAAATATACTTTCCAATTATCTCCTCTCCTGGGTTTCCAAGTCTCCTACCACTCCTTTGTATATTACAGTAATTCTCTCCTTTAGGAGAAATCATCACAGGATCTGAAATCCATGCACCAATCACTTCCATCAGTCCTTAGATGGAAAGGAAGTAGGTTGAGGTAGTTACATTCCTCTTGGAATATTAGCAAAATGATTCACCATGGATAAAGCCCTTAATCTTAACGTAAGAGAAAACACTTAGAACTGATTGGAACATTTCAGCATTCTAAATTGGCACGAGTTCTTTCAAAAGAAGACATGATTAATCTCAAGCACAGCTCCTTCTAATCTTTAACTTATTTCAGGCCAGCATGTACTTTCCTCACAAATACCCTGTGATAGACTAAACTAGCAGTCAGTCCTACCTTCAATGCTTGTTCCTTAAAGTACTGCAGGGCATAAGCAAAGATTTCAAGTGCTTTGATTTTCTTCCCATTTGCTGCTGTCAGATCTGTCTCCATGGTGAGATTCTAGAAAAAGAGAAGGACCATTATTGAAAAAATGACATAAAAGAAATATCTGCCTTTTGAGTCTTGCAAAATTTATTCTACATGATAGAAACCTTTAAATTTAAAGAAATGAGATGAGGGAATTCAGGCTATTTTTTTTCCCCGCTTTCCTCCCTCCCTGTCTTGAAGGAATAGATCAAAGCACTAATGTTTATCTTGACTATTTTCAAAAAAGTGGATATTCTTTTTTATTTTTTATTTTTTTTGCTTTTTTTTGGACGGAGTAAGGTAGGGTAATTGGGGTTAAGTGACTTGCCCAAGGACACATGGCTAGTTTTGTGTTAAGTGTCTGAGGCCGCAATTGAACTCAGGTCCTCCTGACTCCAGGGCTAGTACTCTATTCACTGCGCCACCTAGCAGCCCCAAAAGTAGATATTCTTTACACCGTGGCTCGGGAGCCTCTTGTAGCCCCCTTTTCCTGGTGGCTTTTAGTGATTTGGGTATGCCTATTCTGATTATTTGTATGCCCATTTTTATTTGCAGGTATAAAAGATATTATAGAGGATTCATGTTTCCAGTAGGGACTGGATTCTCTGGCCTTTGAGGCACCTCACTACTTTAAGATTCATATTCACATAAATCCATGATGGAGGATTAGGAAGAGGAATTTGAGAAAGAACACCAAAAAAAGAGACATATTGAAAAGCAGCAATAGTAACATTTTAACGACAACAAAAACATCTACATGATACAATTATATGTCTTCCAGTTATATGCCATTTTGAAATGTGAATGCACATGCAATCTTCACACTTAAAGCAACCTGATTCAGCTCCTGGGAAAATCCCAAGGGGTAAGGGGTGGAGACTGGATGGGGAGAGCAATAATCCTTAATAATGCAAATATGCTAGTTTATGCCTTCTGTATGGACATGAGATTTCCATTCATACTGAGTGACAAATTCAGGAACTGAAATAAAAAAAGCAGTTATTTTAAGGCTTGAAGCTGTGTAATTTGTTGAGAGCCCAGGGGTAAAAGTAGCATCACTTTCCCTGCCAGAGCACTAGAGCAACAGGAAGCATTATTAAGTCATAGGAAGCTTTGTGGCATTTAAAAGGCTTTGTATCAAATGATGGGGGGGGGGGACAATGGTCATTAAAAAATGATGGTGAAATTCCTTGGAGGATAGGAGTGGAAGGAAACAAAAGAAAACAGAAATCCCACTTAACAAATGGACCTGTTATGGCTGATAAAATCAGTGGGGATTCATGATTGATTCGAGCTTTCTAATTAATGTTTGCCATTCATGTTTGAAAGAACCTTCAATGACTGGCATCCCACATGGGCTACAGTATTACACATTATACCCCAAGCTACGTACAGCATCATATCATCACCTCCTACGCTGAGCTGAAGTAGTTCATTTCCTGATCACTTGAGTCTTTGTGATTTTAGAACCCCCATTTCTCAACTTTGGTTGGGGTGGGAGGGAACAAGGTTGTGATGTCCTCTCATTGACTGAATTCTCTGACACCCAGAGAAATCGTTTTTTCACACACTCTAGGCAGAGTAGGAAAGGGGTCTTACAAATTAGCTAGTTCCATTTCTTCTTTTAAAAATGAAGAAACTGAGGTCCAGAGAGTTCAAGAGACTTATCCAAAATCACACAGGTAGCTAAGCAGTAGTTCTGGATTCAACTCAGGACTCTGAAACCAAATTAGCCTAAATGACTGATTCCTTTAATTGCCTTATGCAACTGCTTTCCATGATTCTCACCACCCTGATGCACACACCTGAAAATGCTAACAATATTATTAAAGACCAAATACAGACTTAGGTGTTCAAGGGTGCTTAGAGATCATCTATCTGTCATCATTCATTACAAAGCCCAGATTCCCTCAACATTAGAATTAACAATCCTATGCTCACCATTTCCATTTCTGTTCAAATAGTTAAGACTACTGGCTCATCTCACTGAGTTTTGGGCCTTCTAATTTGCAATTTATTGTCCTATGGAATCCAGGCATTTAGTCATATAATCCACGGCCTGTCATCTTTTTTACATGACCCAAACAACATCTTCTCCCATAATAAATTTCCTCTGTTGAATTACAAATAAATATATTCTATACAAGTGAATGAAGAACAAACTGGAGGTGAGCATTTTTTTTTTCTGTGCTGCTCTTTAAGAAAACTGGATTCATTGTGGGTTGAGCACTACTGTTTGAAAGGCCCATAGACCCTTCTCCCTCTTCTTTGTTTTCATTAACTATTGTTAATTCTAGTGCACGGAAGAGCTATTATTACTTACACCACTGGTATGCAGTTTCATCTTGAATTTTTCCAAGTAAAGCCACTGCTTGGCCTCATTTGGGTCCAGATCATGATAAAAATCTCTGGCTGCATAGCCAAAACTATGAAATTTCCTTTCCGGAGTCAGTAAGATGGTGGTTGGTGTCTTCTGATTAGATACACCAGGATCTCCACCTTCCCACCGCCTAGGAAATAAAGGAAGATATATTTTAAGTATTTGGCTGTCATGTTTAATACCACACCTTCAAAAAAAAGGATAATTTTTGTCAACTGGATTCTCATTACTATGGGCTACTGCTAGATGTCTAAGTTCATCTGCTACTTTGGGTAAAAATTAAAATAAGGGGAGGTGATTCTCAAACACTTCATAACACAGGTCAGATCTATGAGTCTCTATTCTGAAGAGCAGGGACCATACCTCAGTACAGAACTAGAAGCAATAGTCCAACTCCCTTACTTTACAAATGGAGTAACAGAAGACTAAAGAAATGGAGTAATTTTTCAAAAGTCACACATCTTACTAGCTGTTGGTAGTTAGATCTAATAGCAAGACTGGACCTAAAACTCACAATTTCTCACTCCCAAGCCAATGCTCTACTATACAAAGTCCTTTTTTCCTTAGGTTTCATCAGTCTATAAGTGCTAATGATATACGTGTTAATGTGATTTGAAGCTTTCGTTCGCACAAATAGCTCAGAGAATCCAGTAGCTGCTCAATATATGGTTTTTAATCAAATGTTTGTCTCTAATTCTATCATTTCAATGACTCAAGAATATCCATACTAAGAATACCTATTAAGTAGGAGGAACTGGGGATACTAAGGTACTAAAACAAAAGCTAAAGGAACTTCCATTCTGCCTGCTTCCCAAGTGATATGCTTTCTGCTAGGAATATTCAGGAACATCAAAGTGAATTTAATAAAAGTTCAATTAATTTAAGGAAACCCTAAAGAATGAGGCCACCAATATCTATAGACAAACATTATTTAAGCTTTTTATATGTTGTTCATTCCGTAATTCCTTAGCATTAGAAGAAACCTCAAAACTCATTTAATCCAACTCATACCTGAACAAAAATATCTCTATGTAATACCTAAGGAAGTGTTAATCCTTCCTTTTTGCTTAAAGGCCTCTACTGAGGGGAACAAAACTTTCTTCTGAGGAAGTCCATACCACTTTTTGAATGCTTAATTCTTGGGAAATCTTTCCTTACATTGAGCCTAAAATTGCCATTCTGTACTTCTTCACTCTTTATTACTAGTTTTGTCCTCTCAGGCCACACAAAACAAGTCTAATCCTTTTTCTGCACTATCTGCACAGCTATGAAATGCTTTAAAACAACTATCACATTCCCTGCAAGACATCTCTCCTCCAGTCTAAATACCCCCAGTTTCTGCAAATGATTACCACATAACTTAACAAACATTTGTTGAAATTGAACTGATCCTTTTAAAAATGATGATAAACAGACATCACTCTTCATAGTCTATCCAAAGCCTACAACTTATTAAGACAACTTTCAATGAATGTCTCATACAAAAACATCTTTTTAGCTTTAGAGGTTAAAATGGTAAAATGCCGTTTAGCTTGCCTGCTGATGTGAGAGGTTGAGTGCATCTGACTGAAGCACCCATTGTACATTTGTGATACAATGCAATGCGGTATGGGAGGCTGTTGGTTTTTCTTATGCTGTTACCATAAATTATTTGGCTCTCTGTATGAAAGCATATGCATTTCCTCAGATGGAATATAATTAGGAAGCAACCCAGAGAAGATGCATGAGACCAGGTTGCAACAGCAAGACATGGGAAAAGGTAACCTCTGTTTGGACTGTTATTGCTTTTGTTTCTTTTTCGGCAAGGGCCAGCTGTAGATCGACAACAATCTGCCCCCATTTTCTCTCTGCCTTCCCACCTACAATTCTTTCCCTGCCCTAATTTCCCTAAAACATTTTGTCTGGCTCTCTTCTCTGACACATATCCTGGATTTTATTTAACTTACCTGTGTGTGACAGACATTCTTCATGCAATCAGCAAAGTTCACTAAGATCAGGGACTATGTCATTTTTAGAGCCTAGCACTGCCTACCTAGTGAATACTTAATAAATGCTTATTAAATAAAATGTTTGCAAATGACTAGTCCTGTTTCTCTTCTTTTAGATGTTTTTTTTTCTATATTAACAAACATTACATCCATTCTCCAGTCATTTTTGCATCAGCTGAATACTAGCTGCACAAAATGGCACTGAACATTCTTGCTTTTAACTTTATTATTCAATATGTTGATTATATAAATATTTCTTGCCAGAATAAAATTCAGCAATGGACTTACCTCCAAGGATAATGGATCTAGAAAAAATAACATTGGGGAGCCAAAAATGGCCAAGAAGATGTTTTAGAGGTTTTCTTTCTAAAGCAATTTATATTATCTCCCTCTCTATCTCTGGGTGTCCTGTCTTCTGTTGTTAGTCTATCCTATGAAAATAACACTTTAAAAAAACCAACAAAACAATAAATGCTACTGGGAAAATGAAAAATATTTATCCCAGCTTTAACAGAAATTGACTCAAGCAGAACTGCACCCCCCCCTTCCTTACCCCACCAATACACATTCTGGTTTTCCATCCATGTTGTCAATGACAGCAGAACAAACATAACATTGATTTAGCTGACTTAGCTGTGTTTTCTTAGTTAGCAACAGAGCATCACTTGTTATGATGACCAGGCTCCTCTTGCAAACAAAAAGATTTTCACTTTTTCTTGGCAATTATCTTAACTGCCATTAATTTCTTTAAAGTACCAAACTGTTTGTATGTATTACCTCATTTGAGCCTCACAATTTGGTGTGAAGAAAGGAAGGAAACAAGAGTTTGTTAAGTTTATCCCCATTTTATAGAAACTGAGGCCACATCTCTGAGGTGAGATTTCAACCCAGGTTTTCCTGTCTCCAAATCCAATGTTCCATCCAAAATTTCACCTTGGAAAGTGCTATTTTGTCATTGAAATGACATATGCCATGATACTGAATTGCATTCAATTTTATAAAGAAAGAATATTAGTCAAAATCAGAAAAATCTAGAATTTGAGATAACATCCATTTTATTAACATTTCTAAAATCTCATTTAGGAAGACACAGGTTGAAAAGCAGTGTGGCTTACTGGATGGAGATCTAACCTTGGAGCAAGGAAGACTGTTTCAGTACTTGCCTCAGACACATATGGCTGCATGACCCTGGGATGTGGCATTTAACCTTTCAGTGATCTAGGTAAATCTTTCAGAGTATAATTCAATACAGAGAAGATATTGACCTACACTGACCAAGGGAATTTCCTTACTTGGGAGTTCCCTAAACCAGGGTAATCACAGGGCTAATCCCTATCCTTACAGTTAAATGCTAGAATCAGGGATCTCAAGAGGGATATAAGGATGTCAAAGTCATCTAATCTATATCTAATGAACATATGCGTGTACTTAGCACTTTACTACACCATCATCATCATCATCATCATCATCATCATCACTAGCATTTATATAATGGGTTGTGCGCGCGTGTGTGTGTGTGTGTGTGTGTGTGTGTGTGTGTGTGTTATATGTATGTGTTTATCCCTATCTATATCTATGCCTGGATCTCTTGTATCTCTAGGGCCTAGCACAATGTCTGACAAATAGTAAACAAATAATAATAATTTCCTTCTTTCTTTCCTTCCTTCATTTTAAACCAGTCTTGCACTTCTTTCTCTTCTCACTCAGCTGACCCTGTTTTCAATTCTGACAAACGAGGCTGAGGAGGAGATGGGAGGGCAGTGACGGTTACACGCTTTAGTTTAACAAAGTTAAAATCAGAACACATTTCATTGATTATAGAATTTTTCTTTCACTTTAAATCCAAGGCCAATCCATTGCTTCTCTTACTTCCATGCATCTATTTAATATCTCAACCCATTTCCCAACTGGCCATCATAAGCTGCCTTTTGTATATGCTCAGGGCCATTAGAAGTGCCTTTCCAATTACACTAAGTGACCTGTCATTATCCTGTCACTCTAGAAAGGTGTGACAAGGCTGCCCCAAAGTTCATACCTCATGACATGAATGCATTCTGGCTCCTTTGTGAAGCTGTAGGCATAGCCACTAGATGTAGTGCCAAAATCAATAGCAACGACCACGAGAAATGACTGCTGCTCAGAGACGTCTGCATCCGAGTCATTCTGGAAAGAAAGAGTGTGAGAGGCCACTTGGCTGAGAGAGGCTGTTTGCTACATGCTTTGGCTTTCTTAAGGATATTCTCTGCTAGGAAGACTGCCCTGGAAACACTACAAAGAAAGATCAAGATGGGTCAGCAAAGCGTAATTCCCAACAAGCATCCTTATGAGCCCCACACCAGGGGCAGTGACCTAGGCTAATGGATCTTAAGCATAAGTCAAATATAAAGCTTAAGAAGGCCACCCAAAGAATAGTAAATGAGAATACTTTGCCAGACTTAATTAAGAAAGCTGGCTTTCTGGCTTACTCCAATTAAAAGCTCCACTTCAGTATGGCTAATTATTGAAATGCTTGAAACAAGGATTGATTTCCAAATATTTTTTAATTTCCTTTTCTATGCACATTTATTTGTACACATTTTATTTGTATTTATTTATTTATTGTACATTTATTTATCCTCTTTTACCTGCAAGATTCTTATTTAAATCTACAGAGGGCAGAATCCAAGGTATTGAAACTATTAATACCTTGCTTCTATCCAGTACTTTATAATTATGTGTGTGTATGTGTGTGCACACACACATATACATGTATATGTGAATACATGCATGCATATACATGTGCTTATACGCATGTGTGTCTGTATGCATGAACATACATGTATTATAGGTATATGTATATGCATATGTATTGCGTGCATATACTTATGATATATGGTATGTATATAATTATATTCATATATGTATATATGCATACACAATATGTATTATACATATAGATGCTTATACTATACATACCTGTATATGCCTATATATGTATGCATATACAGACTATCATATATACCATACATATTAGTTAAATAAGGACATTAATGCCTGTCTACTGACAGGAACAATATAGAGTATATATGTGTCTGTACACATGTACACACAAGTATCTGTATATGTATGTAGATGTGTCCATGCGTGTATGTGTCCATGTATACAGCTTATATATTATTCCTGTTAGGCTGCCATTAATGTCTCTATTTGACAAATCAGGAAGCCAAGGCACAGACTGAGTTGTTAAGACGCTAACACATTGAATTAATGATAAAGCCACGGCTAAACCTCAGTTTCCTATCATCATCCAAAGCTTTTAAGGACAACTATAATGGAAAGACGAAAAGACCGAATGTGTTCAAAATAGGTTCTTGTCCAAGCTCTACCACTAACTAGTTATGCAACCCTGGTCAAAATCTTTTCACTTTTCTGCAACTCAGTTTCCTTCTTTGTAAATTTAGGGAATTGGACCAGATTTTCCTTAAAGTTCCTTCCATTTTTGTTCCTAGCATAAAACACTATCCTTTTCTCAGGTTTTTAACAACATGAATATCCATGAAAATCTTTTCCTTTTATTCTGTCTTTCATATGTCTACAAACACTTAGAAAAAGAGTTTAGTCAAGAAGATTTAGCTTGCCTATCACAGCAGGGAGAATTCAGAAAAGACACAATTTGCTGTCACTCTCATATAAAACAGACTACTGAATATAATCTACTAGCAACATGTTTTGACTGTGATATAATCTCTCCCAACTATTTTCCCCCAACACATGCAATTAACTACAATTGACAAAGTCACAGCCAAACAAGATGGAATGTTTAACAACTGACTACCCAGGAGATATCTTTTGTCGATTACCCAGGGACACTGTTGAATGTTGGACAGGGATCCTGAGAGGACTTCGTAATTCAACTGGTCCATTTTTGCTCACATCTTTCACCAATTTTTGTTTTACTTATCGCAAATAGAGCTGACCTTGGAATCGAGGGTTCAAACCCTGCTACTAAAAAGTACTGTGACTCCTGGGCCCTGGGAAGGCCACTTAACTTGTCAGTGATCCAGCCAATTACCTAAGACTATAAATTGCAAAGATTTGCCAATCTGCATTAGTAGAGGGAGTTTCTTCACCTGGGAGTTTCCTCTACCAATGAAATTACAAGTCTTGTGTCTATCTCAATCCTAGTTAGCCAAATAAATGTGAGCAGGAAAAGCAAAACTGGAAAAATCATCTCTGAGGGCGTTGGGTCTACGGTATTCATGAATTTTTTTTTAAATCAGGCAGTGAGGGGTCAGGGACCTTGTAGGCACCTAAATGATATAGGGTATTCATGTGCACAAATTATTTGCAACACATCATATCCTCACTCTCAAGAAAAGGAAAAGGGGTAAGTGTCAACACCTTAGGATTAGGGATTCATAGGATTTTACATTTCTGAGGCATCCTAGAGTTCATTTAGTCCAACCTCTTCATCTTACATGTGAGGAAACTAAATCCTAGAGAAGTGATGTACCAAGTTATCTCAATATGGCTCTATCAACTTATCCAGTAAAGAAAGATACAGAAAATAATAATTTAATAACCCCAAGAAAGAGTGCATTTCTTACCACAATATGGGAAGGAGACAGTGGTGTGATTCCTGTTTCTCCCAAACTTCTTGCAGGAGATGAGTATGCTGATGTGGAGGCTGTTTCTGAAAAAGAAAATTAACCATTGTTAGAAGCAGCATTTATTGATCCAGATAACTGCATGTAAGAATTGGTGTCTTACTGTGAAAGTCCATAGCTTGGCTTTCTAAGTATGAAGACAACATAGAATTTAGACTCATAAAATACTGAAATCTAACTCGTGAAGCATGAATTTCTTATATAATACAAATGAAAAGTAGTCAGCCTCTCCATAAACAGCTCTAGCAACGGGGAATTTACAAATACTTCCCAAGGCAGTTCATTCCATTTTTTTGAACAGCCCTAATTTAAAATCTGCCTCAATGTAAAGTTGACCCATCGTTCCAAGTTCAGTTCTTGCATATAGAGCAGAAAAATGACTCCTCTCCTCCACAAGATACTTCAAGTATTTTAAGACAGTGATTAGATTTGCCCACAAGTCTTCTCTTATCTATGCTAAACATCTTTTTCTAGATCCTTCAATTTATTCTTTTAAGGCATGGTTTTAAACCCCTTCACCACTGGGAAGTGCTGCAGATTATCACCCTTCTTAAAATGAGATGTTAGAATGGAACACAATAATCCAGACACAGTCCAATCAGATTAGGCCTTGGGTTGGATACCATATTCATGGAGCCCAAGATCAAATTAACTTTTTTTGTTTGTTGTTGCTGGAGGCAATAGGGGTTAAATGACTTGCTGAGGGTCACAAAGCTAGAAAAAGTATCTGAGGATGGATTTGAACACAGGTCCTCCTAACTCCAGGGCACCACCTAGCTGCCCTTCAAATTAGCTTTTAAATTGCCATGTTTCATCATACGACTCATATTGTGTCTGCCACCTACTAAAATTCCTAGGTCTTTTCCACATGAAAAGATGCAAAAGATATTTAGATAACATTTCCCATTCTGCACTTGTAAAGTGAAGAACACCACATTTACCTCTAATTTAATTATTCCATCCTGATAGCTTAATTAAAATGACATTAATAAAAGCCCATAATGTTTCCTTTTTCCATGATGTTATATTTGATATTTTTAAAAAGTCAAACTCAACATCCTTTTCCTTAAAATAGCCACCAATCCTCTTACAAACATATGTTATAAATTATTTTTTTTGGATTTTAAATAACCCACTCCTCTCATTGCTGATGCAGAATGTGTGCCAAGATCCTTCTTAATTCCACCTCAATATTCACTGAAGAGAGGAAGTTGGTTGTGAGCTGTAATTCCTTGGAGTAACTCTCTCCCATAGCGTCTTCACTCGCCCTTCTTTATAATCTTGAATTAGCCCAGAAAGGTAATTTGACCCCAAATGGTTAACTCCACCCCCTCATACATATTTTCTAATGGTTTTCAGAGATTCAAAAACCCACAGCAGACAGACCCAGCAGGAAGGAAGTATACTTATGCTAATAGTTTAAAATTAGAGTTTGGAAGTTCCCAGGGACACAGGGCCATAACAAAAGATACAAGATCAAACAACACTACTTTCAATAATAAGGCGGCAGCTACCCTCATTTTGACAATTACACAGTAGCAAGTTGCAATTATTCTGCCATTGGTGTTTACTCTAAAACTTTCCCAGAACTCAATTCTTTTTTGGTTTTTCTAGGACTCCATACACAAGGAGAACACACATTTCTATGAACAGGGCTGTTTGGGGTTAGACCCTGCTGGGAAGTTCAAAAAGTGTCATTTGTGTCCAAGGAAAGAATACTTTGACACCACATAATACTGAGAATGCCCTGGAAGCAAAAGAGTATGCCAGAATCTAGAAAAAGGGGAAATAACAACAACAACAAAAATCCTTTCTTTTTGCTACAGGCTGCATTGAGGTAGGGTGAAGGGGAAGAACAGTACAAGGCCTCACAGATGGGGGGAAATGGGCATTTTGCTAAAAGCAATTTAACAAAATACTTCTTGATAAAGAAAACAAAAGTGTTTGAATCACCAAAGAAACCACAAGTCTGCCTCTAGAAATGCACCCAAATTAATCAGGTTTCCAAATGGATTGGAGAATTTTACTGCCTCTTTTAAAAATAATCGTTTTGCTTTAAATTAAGCCTGGAGGGTTCGACAACTTTTCCAGCAGAGTAGATGAGGAAATGAGGGAGAAGAGTGATAAAACAGAAAATGTGAAAAGCACTGATAGGCATATAATGAATCATAAAGGATGTGTATTATATCAAGTGGGACATTATCACTTTACATGTTTATAGATTTTTGCCCCAAGGAGATGGCTCCATTACAATCTTAGTTCAGGGCGGGGTACGGGACCAGATAATGAATGATAAGAGATAAAAATTAACTTCACTGGAGAGAAGACATTTCAAATGCTTATTCTTAGTGGCTCAAGTTGCCTTCCACTCTGGAAAGCAAACAACACAAAGAGGGTGATGTAGAGTCCCAGTAAAAAAGTTTTCTCACTATATCTTTAACCTAATCAAAGAGGAAACTGAATTTCCAAAATCAGTAAGAAAATTCATCTGAAAAATGCCTCGCTGTCCAAGGTAGCCAACCAGATGGTCCTTACACCTGCTGAGGATGAAAGTGAGCACAGCCAGGAAAACCAAAAACCTAGGGAGAAAGATGCCATCCAAATTCTCAGTGTATCTCTGAACCCACCTGCTGCAAGGAAGGATGGAGGCCATTTGTCCAGATTTGCACAGACGGGTCTAAGAGGAAACCAAGTGATTAACTGCCCAGAAAATTGGGGATTGGCAATTAGCAAACAAGTTATTATCAGGCTCAAAGCCATCCACCCTACTGTCTGCTACCTTCTAATTATCTTTTCACTTTGCCCTCCACAGAAGGTCATGGCATTCCCTGATAAGCAGCATATGTTTTAAGAGATGCTGCATGGATATCTTTCTAATGAGAGGTTGTACACTTCTTGAGGGCAAGGACCATGTCCAATACTTTTTTTGTATGCTTGTCCCACGATGCAAAGCACTATACTGAAGACTGAGAAGGTATTGGTAAATTTCTGATTGCTGGATTGACTATTCAGTCAGGACTGGAAGCAATCAGACTTCATGAAATTCCTGCAATGACAATCAAATCCAAAGGGCTTGGGGAAATATCTGGAATGAGTTTTGTTTTTTGTTTTTTTTTTTAATGTGATGGCCATTGTTTCCCTCATTACAGGGACTTGGTACATAAAAATAGAGTTTACAGATGCTAAATTGGCTTCATTTGCTGATTTTTTATGGATGAGTGACAGACAGAAAATAGAAAATGTATATGGTGTGTTTGTCACATGTATGTATAATATAAAAATTATGGCTAAAATCCATAGTTGTCAATCTTTGGAGCAGAAAGGAACAAACAAGATATTTCATAAAGTATGACTGTTTGTACTCCTATTGTCAAGGCTAATCATTTATTAATTTACTACCCTATGCTTTGATTAGAAATATCAGAATAAAAGCGTTGGTTTAATTGGAATCCCCACTGAGAAGTGACAGATCTGTAAAACACAATTCAAATATATTTTCAATTTATTCACAACCTAAAGACTATTAATCTTTTGCTTAAAATTAAAATAATAATAGCTGACATTTTATATATACACACCTTATTTCATTTGGTCCTTTCAACAACTTTGTGATTTCAATATTATTAATCAGTTAATCAAAAAGCATTATTAAGTGCCTGTGCCAGGCATTATGCTAGGCTCTGGGATCCAAAAGTATCCAAGTAGACAATCCCACTCCCAAGAAGCTTATTACCTTCACTTTAGGTGTGAAGACACTGAGGTTTAGAGAGATGAACTGGCTTGCCCATGGAGTCACAGCAAGTAGATGTCAGAGGTAGATCTGAACCCAGGTTTTCCTGTCTTCAAGTCTAACCCTTTTTCACCATATTAACTCTGAAAATCACTAGTAGTGGTATAGTTGAAAGAGTCGTGGAGTTAGGAAAAGATGTGCCTAGATGCAATTTTGCCTTTGACAATTAATAACTGTGTGACCATGGACAATTGACTTCTCAGAACATCTCTAATTGCCTAATTTGAGCAAATCAAATGAGATAATGAATTAATCAACAAGGATTTAATAAGCTTTTATTATGTTCCATGAATTACACTAGCACTAGAAAGAGGTTTATATTCTAATGGATACATTGTGTAACCAAAATGGGCACAAACAAGATATATGCAGAATAGATGGAAGATAATCTCATTTTAGGGGATCTGAAAAGCCTTCTGTGGAAGATGATGTTTGAGCTGAGCACTGAAGACAACACTGGAGCATTACAGCCACAGGGGAAGGCAACCAGTGCAAAAGCATGGAGATGGGAGATGAAGTGTCATGTAAAAGGAACAGCAAATACGCCAGTATGACTGAATCAGAGTATGTGTACAGAAGAGAAAGGTCTAAAAATATTGGAAAGATATAAAGAGACTAGGTTATGAAGAGCCTTTAAATTATAAACAAATGAATTCATATTTGATCCTGGAGATAATGATGAGCCATTAGGGCAGGGGGATGGGTGTGATATGGTCAAACCTAAAATTTAGGAAAGTCACCTTATAAAGTATACAATAAAACATAATGTGCTGTCTATTATTAACATAACAGAAATATAAGCAAAACCATAATTAATTAACTTTCTAACTGTTCTCTCCTCCCACACATGTATACTTCATGTGGAATATGTATTATTAGAGTGTATATACAATTTTTGAAGATGAGAACAGAAGGATGTTATTACTTTAGACTATAATAGTCTATTCTATTCCAAAAATGCTGTATTTCCATACTTGTAACAATTCTCCCCCGCCCCCAAAAAAGGTTAACCCTTCAACTTCCCTCTACCTGAGATACCCTCTCCCAATGCCCATCACCATCACTTGCTATCTTACATCCATCCTTCAGGCCTAAGATATCACCTACTCCATGAAGCTTTCTTTAATTCTTCAAGAGGAAAATAATCTCTCCTTCATCTGAGCTCAAAATACTTTGTTTTATGCACTGATTTCTATTTGATCCTGGAGTTATTAGGGAGCCATTGCAGTTTATTAAGTACAAGTAGGATTAGCCAAATGACAATGCAGTGGGCATAAGCAGACTGTGGCACAGGACAAACAAGGAATTCTGTGGAAGCATTACAAAGGATGGTATCAAATAAGAATAAGGTTAGATAAAAAGACAGGCCAGCCATGCTACATGTGGCTGACACATATTAAGTGCTTAATAAATGTTCTCTCTATCACTTTCTCTGTCTTTGTCTCTGGGTCTCTATCTCCCTATTTCTGTCCATCTCTCTTTCTCTCTATGTCTCTGAATCAAACCTGGTAGGCATGGATGGGTGGCAATCTGCCATCTACATGGCTGGAAAGAATGCCCACATTTTAAAGAAAAAAGATTTTTTATTTTTATTTAAAATGTTTATTATCATTTTCAAATTCTCTCCCTGTTACATCCTTCCCACTTATTGAGAAGGCAAGAAATACAATACCTGTTATACATATGAAGTCATGAAAAACATATTTCCACATTAGCCAGGTTCTGGGGTGGGGAGAAGAAGATAGAAGCAAGAAAAATAAAGGGAAAAAATATTCTTCAATCTGTACTCTGAGACCATGAGTTCTCTATCTGGAAGTGGAGGGCATTTGAGCATTTTACAGCAAGTCCTTTGGAACTGTGGTTGATCATTATATTGATTAGAGTTACTAAGTCTTTCTCAGTGGAAGACTATGGTCATTAATGAGATCAGACCTCTTGAAGTACTGGAACATGTATAGGTCTTATTGCCCTCCTCGAATATAACATCCTTGAGGTCAAGAACTCTTTTAAAATTATCTTTCTAACTTTTAGCTCTGAGAATAGGAGCTAGTTCTACACATGGCATCTTTGAACAGATTCTTAATAAACAAGAGAAAGAATGAATAGAGTTTGTTTATATCTTTAAAATCTATATGTTGATATGGATGCAACCCACAATTTAGAGGTGGAATTTTAAGCCCCAAATATAATTATGATTTGATGAATACAAAACACATATTAAATTTTTGCTCCTTCTAGACACTAAGCAAAATATCTGAAAATTCCTAAAGCTAAATTATTTGAGATAGCTTAAATTTAATTTCTTATGCTCCTCTGAGGTTTCTTCTTTGAAAATATATTGGATCAAGGGCATATGTAGGTTAGAATTAATACTTTTTTCTAAAAGGGAAAATAAAAAATGTTTTATTACCCAATAAGAGTATTCATATCTTATTAAACTAATTTGATCATTACTGTAAGCTGAACTTGCATTTCAGTAAATAATTTATAGGGTTTTAAAATCAGTCTAGTTAGAGAACGGAGCAAATGGAAATTTTATTGGCATGAACCAAGAGAAGACTTTTCTAAATGCAACGAACAGGGAGACTATAAAATAACTGCTCTCCAAATGTTAAAACACTAATAGGTGGGATGATAATTTCTTATTCTATAAAAGTACAGCTCCAAGAGTAAGGCCAGGGGTCAGGGACAACATTAAGCCCTTCCTGATACTGTCCATCATTCTTTAACTATCGATTGCTCTTTGCTAAGAGTTCCAGTAATGAATATCTGTGAAAATGAACCAACCACAGCTCTGTGGTTCCCAAAGGAAATCCAGCCATGCTGAATCACCATGACCTCACTAAATCTTAATCTTGTCATCTATATAAGGAGGGGCTTGGCTTAGATGACCTGTAAAGTCCTTTCCATTTCTAAACTTATGATCCCGTAAGCCACTAATTGAGGAGAGGGAAGAATTTTTTGGAAGAAAATTTCTCATTAATATTTCAATGAGATGATAACATTTCCACCATCATCCCTTTCAATTTCCTATCGCCAGACCTGTTTAGGATATAAATTCTCAAGTACTATAAGCAAATGCATGTGTTAGGCATCTATTGTCAGATAGAAGGAAAGTGATTCTGAAGGTTTCATCATTGAACTTTCAGTCACTTCTCATCAGTTTAGTTCAACTGTATACAGAACACTAAGCTAGGTACTAACTGAGACATGAGGTTTTCATATGATGTAGTACCTAGTTCCATTCATTCAACAAACATTCATCATAGCCCTACTAAGTACTGGGGTCATATGGAAAGGCATGAAACACTTCCTGAATACAAGGGAACTTGTATTCTCCTGGGAGGGAGGGAAACATATGGAGCATATGCATAAGCCATAATAGGAAATAATAGATGATGAGTGCATTAGGTAAGTATAAACAAAATGTTATGTAAAAGTCATAGGCAAAGAAAAAGAGGCAAGGGAAGGTATTAACTATGTTACCTTAAATAGGCGAACATCTGCATACATGATAAGAGTCCAAATGGGAACTGTGCCCATTTGTAGAAATGATGTCTCCAACCCAAATGTGGAGAACAATTTAAGACAAGTCTGAAGCAGCCAAAATGCCAGATCCCTTAGGGTTCCAACAACGTTTCAAGCCCCCAAATATTCCTTGGTCAAATTAGCACAGGTTTAGTATATGTTTGGGTAGCAAGTTTCTGAATGTAGGCCTGGTATAGTCATTTTTTTTTTTAATCCTCCAACAAAGATAATTTTTTTTTTTATCATCATCATGGTCAGCCCAAGTCTCCCTTCATCAACAAGGAATAGAGGGGCTGTCTTGAAGACACAAAAGAATGCCACACCAACGTCAATGAGGGCATATGCCAGTGCTCAATATCAAAGCCCATCTGCTATGCTCTGTTCAGCTTCTTAGAGAAAAGGAATGCATACATACTTTGAAGTCTATTACCATTTTAAGGATTAAAGGAATCCTGACATTTCCTTCTTCTGTGTGATTTGCCATGATTTCTAACTCTTTCAATGAAAGAAAAATCTCAATTAAGCAGCATTTATAAAGGATTTTTACACCAGGATTTCTCACCGGAAAACTGTACACAGTAACGGCAATATTATAAGGATGATCAATAGTGAAACAATTAGCTACTCTGATTAAGACAATGATCAAAGACAGTTCCAAAGGACCCATGCTGAAAACTACTATCCACCTCCAGAGAGAAAACTCATGGTCTCTCAGCACCGACTGGAGAATACTTTTTTTACTTTATTTTTTGTGATATGTGAGTGTGTGTGTGTGTGTGTGTGTGTGTGTGTGTGTGTTTTCCTTTGCAACTTGGCTAGTGTGGAAACATGTTTTGCATGACTTCACATGTATAATAGTTCTTCCCTTCTCAATGGGAGGGGAAGAGGGAGGAAGGAGGGAGATGATGAGAAACTCAAAATTTTTAAAAACGAATGTTAAAATTTTTACATGTAATTTAGAAATTTATATATAGAATATGTATATTACATAATACACACATGCATACATATATACATACATATATATCCAAACAATCTTCTGCTCCTAAATCCTCATTTCATTATTAATGTTGGGAAAATACCTAAAACCTGATGTCAAATTTCACCCTGTGACCTTTTGTTCTAGAAAAGCACTTGTTCTCATCCTGCCTAAAAGCTGGCAGAATGTGTTCTTATACAAGGCCACAGGTTTCTAGCTATGAAAGTTTCCATTTTAATCACTTTGGACTAAGCTCAGCATACTTAGTTATGGGTAACTGTTAGATAGTGAGCTGAAGTCTCTTAATAAAATACTGCAGCTGCAGTGGGACAATCTGGAAATGAGTCATTGCCCCTCCCCTACTCCACCCCTCCATGCCTGGAATGCACTCCCTCCTTACCTCACAGGATGAATCTCTTCATTTAGGACAGAGTTCAATCACCATCAAGGTAGGAAGCCTTTCCTGATGCCTCCTAAATACTAACGCTCTTCCTCTCAAACTATTTTATATTTAACTATTTTGCACATATTTATTCTCTCTATATGCTATATATATATATGTGCATATATAACATAGACATGCACACTTATATGTGTATATTTTGTACATACATATAAAACTTATTATCATTCCCACTGAATGCAAGGTCCTTGGGATAGCTTCTTTTTCCTTTTTGTATCTGGATCCCTAGTACAAAGCACAGGGCTTGGCACCTAGGAGGGCTTTGATAAATACCTGACTGATTAACTGATGTCTGCTCTTCAATAACAATTCACAACAAAGGAGAAGACTCCTCAGAGCCCCCATCAGCTTCTCTTCTCCCTCTTCCTCACCCCACAGACCCAATCAGGTGCCAAGTTTGTGGGGTCTCCCCCCACCGTATCTTTCATATCTATTCTCTTCTCTCTATTCATAGGGCCACAACTTCAGTTCAGGATCTCCTCGCCCCTTACCTGGACTGTTGTGATAGCCTCCATATGATCTCCATGTCTCAAGCCCCTCCTCTTCCCCACAGACACTAAGTGATTGGAAGCAGGGAAATCAGTTGGAAGAAGGGAAAACCAGAGAATCCATATACGTAAGAACCGAAAAGAAAATGGAGCTATGAAGTACCTGAGGTCCAAAAGTTCATACGATCCTGGACTTGGAGCTGGAAGGATCCTTAGAGCCCACTGCGTCCCACACTTTCCCTTTACAGATGAGGAAACTGAGGCCCAGAAAGGTTAAATGATTTTTCCTAAAACTGAGGTATGATCCTGTCACTCCCTGCTCCAGTGCTCCAGTGGCTCCCTATGGCCTCCAGGAGCAAAGACAAATGTTCTGTTTAGCATGAAAGCCCTTCATAACATAGCCTCCTGCTACTTCTTATAATACCTTATTCCCCAAGATGTACTCTTCAATCCAGTGACACTGACCTCCTGGCTGTCCCAAGAACAACACATTCTCTCTGGGCCCTGGGTCTCCTCCCTTGTCGGGAACACTCTGCCTCCTCTGCTCTGACCACTGACCTCCCAGCTTCCTTTAAGTTCAAATTAAAATCCATCTTCTGCAGTAAATTTTCCATAATCCCTCTTAATTCCAGCACCTTCCCTCTGCTAATTACTTCCTATTTATCCTGTATATAGCTTGCAGTAGAGGGCAGCTAGGTGGTTCAGCAGATAGTGTGCCAGGCCCAGAGTCAGGAAGACTTCCTGAGTATAAAAATGAGTGACCCTGGGCAAGTCACTTAATCCTGTTTGCTTGTTTTCCTCATCTGTAAAATGAGTTGGTGAAAGAAACGGCACATCATCCTAGTGTCTTTGCCAAGAAAACCCCAAACAGGGTCTGAAAACGACTGAACAACAATATATTCAGTCCTACTGCTCCCACCACACTAGGATGTATGGCCAAAAGGGTGTTGATAAGGCACCAGAGGGTGTTCTGTGGCCTGTTTGTCTCTCTGCCAGACCACCCTCAGTCACCTTCTATTTCATTTGTTTCCTCTGCCCTGTCTGGAGGACTCTACCTCCACAATACCTTTCCTATCCATTCCCTTCTCTCCGTCTTTTGCTTGGACTATTTCAATAGCCTCCTAAGGGATCCCTCTGCCTCAAGGCTCTGCCTCTTCAGAGGATAACAGGAGGAATGATAAGTCCCAGGACCTCAGTCTGAATCTCATCTCTACCACTTACCACCCATGTGACCTTGTACAAGTCACATAACTTCTTGGCACATCAGTGCCCTCATAAAATGAGGGGGCTGGACCAGAAGGCTTCTTTCTAAAGTCCCTTCAGGGGACAGCTAGGTGGTACGGTGAATAGAGAACCGACCCTAGAGTCTGGAGGATCTGAGTTCAAATCTGGCCTCAGACAATTAACACTAGCTGTGTGACCTTGGGCAAGTCACTTAACCCTAATTGCCTTGCCCTCCCCCCTTCAAAAAGACCAAAATTAAAAAATAAAGTCCCTTCAGGTTGTTGACCTACAATTTAATGGGAAGGGAATAAGCATCTATATTGTGCCTATGGTATGCCAGGCACTGTGCTACAATTATGTCATTTTATCCTCATAACAACCCTGGGATATAGATGCTGTTATTATCCCCGATTTACAGTTAAGAAAACTGAGGCAAATGGAATCAAGTGACTTGCCCAGGGTCACACAGCTATTAAGTATCTGAGGCCAAATTTTAACTAAGGTCCTTCTGACTCTAAGTCCAGCACTGAACCATTAGTTGCCTCTATCTTAAGTCACTCTCCTCAATAAACTTCAATAGCTCCTTATTAGCTCTAGGACCGAATCCAAACACCTCTGGAACCTGACTCCAGCCTCATTTTCCAGTCTTCTTCTGTTTCTGTTCTCACACTCTTTGGTCCAATCAAACTATTCTATCTCTCACCTTTATAACTTTGCAAAGGCTGCTCCCCTTGACTGAAATGCACTCCTTCCTTACCTCGGCATCTTGAAGAAGTCTTTAAAGGTCATTTAATCCAAACCCCATGTGATGTTGCAATCCCCTCCACAATCCTATCCAGTCTCTGCTTGAGTAGTTCTAGTGATGGGAAGACCTCTTGGTCAAAGTACATCCCACTCTGCTACAGAAAAAGCCCTGATTTTCATTAAGTTCTTCCTTATCTTGATCTGAGAGAAGCTTTCTCTCTTCAGTAATCAAAAGGACATGTTAATCACGCCTGACTCAGGCTGGCACCCTAACAGTTTAGGTCCCAAACTGGAAAATGAGACATCTGTATTCCACCTCATAGTTAACAAAGGAGTTTAGTTAGCCTTAGCAGCTCAGCACAGGGAAGAGATGTTCACCCAAGATTAAGCAGTGACTCAGTGGAACACAGTTTCTCAGTTTTGTTCATCCTACTGGTTTCACGCTGAAAGCTCAGGACTCTAGCCCCCTTGTGCCCTGACTATTTTGTGTCCAGGTAACCAAGAAACTATATAAATGCCCCAACTTTTATGCCCCAAAGTGGATCAAATCTCAAAGACAGGCTTTAATACTTTTAAGGAAAAAACTAGTCTAACTTTCAAGGGATGGGAGTGAGGATAGGAATGACCATAGTTTAAAATATTTCTTACACTCATACCCCTCCAAGCCTACAAAGACACAACTTTCGTGTTTGAAAGTCGTCACTTCATAATTCCAAGGAAAATAAATCTAACTAATGTTCTAAAAACTGGGGCACCTTTGGCAAAAGTTATGGCTTTTTTCCAAAACAAACAGTGGTGACCTCATCCATGGCCAAGGGTCAGCAAATGCATTTACTCTGAAACTTGGTTTCCTGAATTTTTAAAATTGAAAATAAAATTTCCTCTGGTCAGAAACTTGGCATACCAAATCTTTCATGAAAAAAAAATCTTGGTGATGGAAGACTTCAAAGCAAACTCCTGTCAGTAGAATGAAATTTGGAAGTTTGCATTCTTCCTTGATTTCTTTTATGCAATGCTCTGATAATTTCAGGGCATTTTTTTCAAAGGAAAGGAAATTTGTAAACCACGAGATTTTCCTAGGAACTCCTCTAATGGTTAATTTTATGTTTATTTAGAATTAGCTCTCATTCTATCTACCTAGTTTTGTAAATTAAGAACCATTTTAGAAAAAAAAAAAGTACAAAAAATCAGCAGAATTGTTTTCTTCTAATAGTAAGAGATTCCACACAGCCTAGGCTCTATAGCAAAATTATTTCAACAATTCCTAATTTTCATTATTAATATTCTGTTCATGTTTCTTTATTAACAGCACAACCAGTGTAAGGACAAGGTCAAAGGGTCAATCTCTGTACAGGCCAGTTAGCTTCACAAAGAAAAAAACATGTTACGTCACCAACATATACCATCTGTTAAGAGGGAGAGGGTGGTGAATTTGGATGGATGGCTTTAATGTATCTCATGCCTACTTCTAGAAAAACTCAAAACAAACAGAAAACTAAGCAAAGCACAGAAGAGTCAACCAAGACTGTGAGGGAACAGGAAACCATGCAATTTGGGGAATCATTTGATGGAACTGGGGATGTTTATCCTTCTAGGGAAGAAAAGCCTTGGAGGAAGCCATGACAGAGAGGTCTCCTAGCATTTCAAAAAAACAAAATAAACTTAGGTAGAAATAAGAACAATGTGGAGAAAGTCAGAAAATGGCATGGAAGTACATCGAAGGAATTCCAAAGTGGGATAAACGGCCTTGGTAATCTTTAGGTAGAGGTTAGGTGATAACTGGCATCTGAAATGACACAGAAGGGCTTTCTTTCCAGTCATGTGTAGGATAACCCCTATATTAGTCCTGAGGATCCTTCTAACTCTGGAAGGTTACAATTCTAAAAGTATATAAAGCCAAGAGCAATTTGATGGGAAGGGTACCATTCCACTTCCTATATGGTGTGTGCCTGATCTTGAAAAAAAAAATCACTAGTTGTTAGTGCAGGGCCTAAGTGCATAAATGTTTAAAATGCCCCCCTGGATACAATGCTCTCCAAATAGAAAAACCAACAATAACGACAACCACAACCAAAACAGCAGGTTTTAGTAGCTGATTGGCAATTTGTAGTAAATGAGCAATTCCTTAAAACAAAATACTGTTTAACCTGGAAAGAACATTAAGAATCAGCTAATCTAGAAACTAGCAAACTTTAACCCACAGACCAAATCTTGCCCACTGACATTTTTTTTTATCTGTCCCATGAGCTGACAATGGTTTTACCTTTTAAAATAGTTTAAATATTTTAAGTGGTTTTATTTAAAAAGGTAAAAATCATTCTTAGATTGAAGGCTGCACAAAAACAAGCAATAGGCCAGATTTGGCCTCTTGTCCACAGAGGACTGCCCCTTGATAATCCAACTGCTTCATTTTACAGGGGGAGGTTGAGGACTCAAAATGACAAGTGATTTTGCCAAGGATACATGGATAGTTGGCGGTACACTAGGCCAAGACTAGAACTCAGGTATCCTGATACCCAGATGATTGCTCTTTTCACAATATCTGTTAGAAAGTACTTCTGGAAATTTGAATTCTTTGTGTTGGGTGGAGGGAAAAGTAAAGACCACATACATATGTCTCACTATCACATTTACTTTAAAGAATACAACCATTTTCTGGGCAGCTAGGTGGAGCAGTGAATAAAGCACTGGCCCTGGAATCAGAAGGACAGACCTGAGTTCAAATTTGGTCTCAGATACTTAACACAAAACTAGCAGTGTGACCTTGGACAAATCACTTAACCCCAATTGCCCTGCCCTCCCCCCTCCAAAAAAGAAAAAAAAACAATTTCAATAGCTCTTCAATAGAGTGTTCAGTATCTTAATATCTAAGTATCTTAATTAGCTACAGTTAAATAACTTGGTTTCCCTTCAAGGAGGAAGCCTGTCCCTGCCAATTCAGAAACCCCCCACAACAGCTCTCTGCTTTAACCTGCCTCGAGGTGAAGTACAACAGTGAAGCCAGCTGTGGGTCACAGAGATCACAGGATCATAGGTTCAAAGCAGGGAGGGGACTCAGAGACCATCTAGTCCAAGCCCTTCAATCTACACAAGGATTCTGAGCTACAGAGAAAAGGACAGTGACTTATGTGACAGAGTAACAGGTGACAGAGACAGTATTTGAACTTGGATATTCCAATGCCAAAGCCAAGATGTTTTCCATTGCCACTCTCAAGGTACAATGGGCTTCCAAACATATCTATGTATTTAGAAACATCAAGATGTTTGGCATCATGTCAGCAAGATGTCCAGTCTGTTGATGGGATTTTAGCTTTCAAGTAGATGGGCTGATTCTGTATTCCCATACCTATCCCTGCTGTCCTGGTTACTGCTGAAGGCAAGGCAGCTTAATGTCAGACAAAGTGAATGAGTATTTGTTGGTGGCTGCAGAATTTTCCTTGTACATAAGCATTTTCTAAGCACACCCTAATAAATTCCAGGAGAAAATGGCCTATAATTTTACAACCATAAATAATGGCTCTCAGACTGGAATAGTAGCCATTAACATTTTAATATTTTATCTGTTCCTTTTTATATTCTAGATTCAGACTGGACAGATGTTTCTGGACTCTCTGATTTTCACTCCTTGCAACAAGGCATGAACCTGAGAAATTACTACTTCCAAAAGAAAAGGAGAGAAGGCTCAAAGTATACATTCAGACCTACCAAAAATCATTCATTCATTCATCAATCATTTATTAAGCCTCTATAGTGGATAAGTCATTGTGTTAGGTGCTAAGGGTACAAAGACAAAACCAAAAAATAGTTTCAGACCTCAGAGAGCTTACATTCTAATGTAAGGAGTTCTTAATTACTATGGGGCCCTAGTCTTTTCCCTCCTTCCCCTCACCCCAAACATGTAAATTCTACCATTGTTCCCGAATGGAGTGTGCCAGTCTACTTCCCTTTCTCACCATCCATTTAACTGTCCAGAGGGCTTCTCCATGGTCATCATTATCCATGTGTTGTTGCATTAGAATGTAAGCTCCTTGAGGGGAAGGCTGGTTTTTGCTTTTGTATTTGTATCCTCAACACTGCACAGTGCTTGGTATATAGTAAGTGCTTAATAAATTATTTTTCATTCATTTTTCAGAGGAGGAGAAATACAACCTAGGAACACAGGATCATAGGGATAGTAGTAGAAGGGACCTTAGAGGACAACCCTTTTTCTTACAGATGTGGATATGGAGATGGCAAAAGGAAAGTGACTTGGAGCGGCTAGGTGGTGCAGTGAGTAGAGCGTTGGCCCTGGAGTCAGAAGGACCTGAGTTTGGATCCAGCCTCAGAAACTTAACGCACACACAAACAAAAACCTAGCCGTGTGACCTTGGGCAAGTTACTTAACCCCAATTGCCCTCCAAAAAGAAAAAAAAAAAGGAAAAGTGACTTGCTCACATTACAGATTGTGAACAGCAGAAGTAGAATCTGGGCCCACGTTTTCCGATCCCAAATCTAGTGGTCTTTCCACTGGACTACCCTGCTTCTAGTATGACACATGAACACAGATAAGTAAATATATGATTATTGGAGGAACCAAAGGGCATCTACAACTCACTTGCTACCTACATAGCCTTGGGCCAATCACTTAACTTCTTTGGGCCTCAGTTTCCTCACCTATAAAGTAAGAAAGCTAAGAATAGCTAACTTCTAAGACCTCTTTCAGTCCTAAGTCTATGATCTAAAAAACTGGGAGGGTTGAGGGAGAGAAATACAGGAAAAGCTTCCCATAGATGTGGCTTCTGAGGCTTGAAGGAAAGTAAAGATTCTGAGGGAGGGGAGACCTCCAAAGTAGAGGGACAGGCTATGCAAAGGGAAGGAGACCAAAAATGGAATGTTGTCTCCTGGGAATAGCTAATAGGCCAGAATGGAGAGTACATGAAGGGAGGTAATAGAAAAATAAAACTTTCAGGGTAGGTGACATCCAGATGGGAGTATAGAGGGGAACACAGCTTTAAATACTGGGCTGAAGAATATGCATTTTATGCTAAAATAAGGAAACACTGAACAACTTGGGGTGGAATGTGGGGTAGAATATTAACAAGATCAGGTCAATACATTAAGAATGTTATTTTGGCAGCTATGTGGAAAAATGGATTGGAGAGTGGAAAGACTAGAAGCCAGGAGACCAATTAGGTGGCTGTCATAATAAACCAGGCCAGGGGTGATACAGGCTGGAACCAGGGTAGAGGCCATGTGAGTGGAGAGAAAGAAATGGATAAGAGTGATGATGGGAAGGGAGATAGATTCAGTAAGATTTGGCAAATGACTGGATGTGGGGAGTGAGGGAAAAGATAGCTCCAAGACTGTAAACTTTGATAATTGGAAGGATGTCACCAACCTCAGTAGACAGAGAGGAATCTGAAAGATGGGCATGATGTAAGGGAAAGCATATCAGGTTTAGAGTCAGGGTCCCTGATTCAAATGACAGCTATCCATTTACCACATTGTGAATTTGGACAAATTACTTAACCCCTCTGGGCCCAGCCAGGCAAAAATATTGGTAAAATGAGAGAATTGGGGATCATCACCTTAAGGTTCCTTTTAGCAAGTCTATGATCCTACAAACCAGGACAAATGTAAGAATTTTCAAGGGAAGATGATATATACTGAGAGATGATATATACTACAAACCAGGACAAATGTAAGAATTTTCAAGGGAAGATGATATATACTGAGGGAGCTGTCCAGGGTTGAACTGGTTCCACCAGAGCACTAGGAAAAGTCCCAGAGACCTGAAAGTAGCAATTCTTCTTAATATAGCAGATCTGCTATTCCCTTCACCAGGGAGATGTAGGTAGCTATGAACAATTTTCCTTTATTTTGGGGCCTTTCATTCCCACTGTGTCTCCTAACCCCATTTCCCATTCCAGATGGATAAATAGTAGCCAGAAGCTATGACCAGGACCACACTAAGAGATGAGAGTTAAGGGACTGGGGCAGGACAAGTAAGACGAAACATAACCTTACCAATTCCTGTCTGCAGATGGGAAGGCATGTGCTATTAGGGTTACACAGAATGTATGAAAAATCTGTGAATGACATGATTTCCAGCAGCCATCTACAAAGCCCCTTAAAAACTGCAGAAACATAGATTTTGGGTCTCTGAGATCACCTAGTCCAGAGGGGTCAAACACTCAGTCCACTGGCCACATTATGGCCCACAAACCTTCTGGATGAGACTCAAACCAGATTAAAATGTAATTGAAAAATATTAACAAAATAAATAAAAATGCAATAAAAACAGATAAATGTTAACAAATGTTGTTTTTTTTTTTTTAAATCAGTATGTAAGGATCCTTACATTCAGTTTATTGGCCCTTGTTTCTATTAACAACCACTGCTCATTTTACAGATGACAAAACTGGGGCTTGGAGAGGTTGAGTCATTTGTTCAAAATCACACAGGTAGCAAATGGCAGAACTGGGATCTGAACAGAGATTCTCTTATTTCAATGCAGCAGCTAGGGGGAAGGTGGATAGAGTGCCAGGCCTGGACTGATGAAGATTCATCTTCCTGAGTTAAAATCTGGCTTAAGACACTTACTAGCTGTGTGATACTGGATTAGTCACTTTGCCTCGGTTTCCTCATCTGTAAAATGAGCTGGAAAAGAAATGGCAAACCACTCCAGTATCTTTGCCAAGAAAACCCCAAACAGGGTCACAACAATGTGGACACTGACTGAACAACTCCTTGCCCCAAATCCAAGTCTTTTCACTGTATCACCCTGTTGTCCAACCAACCATAAGAGCAAGAGTTGACTGACTCATATGATATTTCTCAGGACCTCACTCCCCCATATGATGCTATTAACTCTGTACTCAAGTCCTATAATCTTAAAATTGGAAAGGAACCCAGAATATTTTCTAGTCCTTCCCTTTCATTTTAAAGATTAAGATAAGAAGTTGAGAATAGAAAGATCAATCGACTTGTACAAGGTCACATGGAAGCTTAGCAGCAGAGCCAAAACTGGAACCCAGGCCTTCTGACTACTCATTCGACAACCATTCTATTAAAAACAAGACTCTTTATCCAGACGACGTGAAGCTTCCGTTTCTTCACTGATGTCCACAACCTGGTTTTTACTCTATCTGGGTCATGGATTCTATAAGCCAGTTCCTCTCATCTACTCCTCTCTTGTGCCTAACTCTCATACATCTAAATGCTGGCTCAATCCTTCCTCTGAGAAGCAAAAACACAAAAGAACAGCAAACTACAAACAATTGATGCTTGCTCTGCTAAAAGATTTGGTGGAAGAAAGGATAGAAGGACTGGGTCTAGGGACAACTCTGAACTTTCATCTTCCATATTATTATTCTCCTTTGTTAATCCAAATGATTAAGACAGACAAATAGGTAGATGGAGAGTTAGATAGAGCATTTATTAAGCACTTGTGCTAAGTGCTGGAAATATAAATACTAGCAAAACCAAAAAAGACAGTTTCTCCTCTCAAAGGCTTACACTCCCAAGGGAATAGATATCACAGGTTGGAATCACAAGTCTTTCACGAAGTCCACCCTGACCACACGAGCCTCCTATGAGCTCTCCTATTCTAAACTCGTGGGGCACTATCTCTACTGCTTTTCATAGTATGAAGTATTTTTATCTGTTCATCTTATTTCTGTTACAGACACTGAGCTACTTGGGAACAGAGGCCATTAAAAATAAGTACCCCAGCTTATCCACTGTGATAAGTCTTCCAAAAATGCTTCCCTCACTCAGAACATTACTGTTCTCCTCTTTTAGATATACATTTAGAGCTAATTTAAAAGTCACATAAGACTATCAGTCCCATAAATCTATAGTTGCCTCATTTTGGACCTAACATTTGCTTGAACTGACTTTTGGCTCTTTTCAAAAATCAAATCTACTCTTAGATGATGGAGGCTTAACAATACTGAAGATGTTTTAAAAAAATAATCTTGCTGCAGCCTTTGAAGGTAATTATAAGATCATAAAGAAGGGAGCTCAGAGGACATTTAGTCTAAATCCCTCACTTTTCAGATGAAGCTAAGACCCTAAGAACTGACATGCCTTGTCCAAAGTCGCTTAGTTGGGGTTTAAACCCCAAATGTTCATTAAATGTAGCCATTCCCTGTTTTTCTCACCATTAGTTACCCTAATTCTTCTCCCCCCACCCAATGGCTGATTGCCTCACTCCACCTCCCTCTTCTTACTTCCTTTCCCCCTCTCATCAAAGCAATACCCACACACCATCTTTTTCTCTTTTCCTAACACCTATTAAGTAAGCAATTATTTAATTGTTATTTAGGTGGGAAGGGGACTTAGGGAATGTGGAGAGAATCATGGAATGTTCCATACATTTCCTCTTTAAAATGAAATGGTTTAGTATACAGAGAAGACTTAACTGGTTAAAGTCCTTCTGCTTCTGATGGATTTTGGTTTTATGACCCTGAGTTAGTGACTTTTCGGTACCAAAAGCAGCTCTCTAAGACTAAAAGTCGTCCATTTTCATTGGTAATTTCCCCTCTACAATTGAGGAGGTGAAGTCACAAGTCTAGAATCCCTCTCCCCCTAATTAATGGAAAGAAGGTTTTTGTCATATAGATTTTCACACCAGTTTCCCCCAGTGGATTTTTATCCTTATAGTGAGGGATGGATATATTAACATGTAAAGGCAATAGTTTTTTACTGGCATTCATGACCAAGTTCTTAACTGACTACATTGGGTATATTTCAAGGGCCATCATTTGAACATGTCGCAGGAATGATTCTGAGTAAGAACATGCTAGCTTCCCAAATCTTCATGTCCAAAGCCCATGTCTAGAGCACAGGGCTTTAATTTTAAAAGAAAAATAAAAACAATTTGGACTTGCTCCTAAGCTAATGGCACTTTGTATACCATAGTTTCTGTTGATTATGCACTCTGTGACCTCTGAAGCTGGACAGTTCCATTATCCTGAAGAAGGTACAGCAAAAGAAGTTTACCTTCTCTCCTCATGAGTTGAGTCCATTTGGCCAAGAATGGACACATATGAAAGGTAAGATACAGAAAGCTTAAGACCTGGGGTTGGAGTGTAATAAAAGCAGAAAGCATAGCTGCTCCAGCATCAAAACCACACTCACCCACTCTTGGTTTAGGGAGGAAATCATAAAGAACCACATCTATGTAAGATACATATTGTTTTGTTTTGTTGTGTTTTGCTTTGTTGCATGAAAATTTTCAACCAGGAAAAAGATGGAAAAGCTTTCTATTTCGATCATTTTTTTAAAAAATTAAACTATGTAAAAAATGTAAAAGAGCTAGGAAAAAAAAACTCACCCCAGTCTTTGCCTAAATAAAATTCCATCTTCTCCCCTACACCTAACTTCTCAAAGCAAAGCCAGCCTGCAGGTCTCACCCATTTATTCCACAAGAAATGCAGTATTTACTATAAGGGAAACTGCACAGATGGCCAAAGCTTTATAAATGGTTGTGCTTTTCCCATTTTAGATTATATATGGGATATGGGGGTGGTTTGGCTGTCATTGGACTTAAGGAAGCAGTCTTGCACAAGAACTTCTAGCCTGACCTTGAGCACCAAAATCCCTGCAATGCTTTATTGGAATATATTGGGATGATCTCAACTAGAAGGATTTCTTATCCCCACATGGAGTGCACATACCCCGGATGACTACTGCAACCAGTGAAATCTGGAGTTCTGTTGCTTAATCTTCAACAAACCACATTGGAGCTTGGCTGGGATCAACCCCTGGCCTGTGTATTCTTCAATACCAGCTTGCTATTTCTATAACTGTGTGTAAGATGTGTCTAGGCTGCTTCATTAAGCTTACCTGGGGGCAACTGAACGTTTTCTGACTCTATTGTTATTGCTAATAGCATCAGGAAGGATTCAATTAATCAGTTTGACAGCTTCTTCAAGCCTGGGATAAAAAGAGACCCTGACTGGCCTTAATGGCTTGTAGGTCCGGTCTAAACTGAACTTGAAATGTCTCAGGATTGAGGGCAATCCGATCTGACAGGGCTGCATCTGGAAGCCTTTTGGCCTTTTCTGTGACGTTTGCTTTACTTTTTTCAAAGATGCCAAGTGTATATGGATAGATGCCCAGACGTACTATGAGGTTCTCTCTTGTACATACATATATGAACCATGTATGACATACATACATATATACATATCTATGGATCTACGCATGTGTATACACATACTCAACATATGTATATGTGGATGTGTGTATATATCTATCCATGGTATACGTAGCAACTAGAGATCCAAATGTGGAGTCTGAAAGACCCAACTCCTCATCCTTCCTTAGATACATTTAATAGTTGTGTGTCTCTGGGCAAGTCATTTAAACAGTTTCAGTCCTAGTTTCCTCATCTGTAAAATGGGGCTAGTAACAGGACTTATTTCACAGAAGGGCTTTGAGGATCACATGAGACTTACAGTAGATATAAGATCCTTTGCAAAACTTAGAGCACCATGTATATGAATGTGAGCTATTCAAATTGTAATATTTATTCTCTATGCCTATCTGTACCTAAGGGCAGCTAGGTGGTGAAGTAGATAGAGTGCTGGCCTGGAGTCAGGAATATTCCTTTTTCTTAGTTCAAATTCAGGCTCAGATTAGCTGTGTGACCCTGGGCAAGTCATTTAACCCTGTTTGCCTCAGTTTTCTCATTTGTAAAATGAGCTGGAGAAGGAAATGGCAAACCACTCCAGTATCTTTGCCAAGAAAACCCCAAATGGTATCACAGAGTCTGACATGAATAAAACAACTGAACAACAAAATCTGTACCTCCACCTACAACTATATTTTTTGGACCAGACCTTTGATTTCAATGGTTTAGAGAATTCCCCATGAGAAAACTCCCTCTACCCTCACAAAAGGACTGGCATGTGCTAAGCAACTTATGGTCTTTGACAACTACCTGGGGCACTATATGTCTGTATGTGCATGTGCACATATGATATGTATTACACTCACAATGTGGCATAGTGGAGAGAGTGGTGGGCCTAGAGTCAGGAAGACTCCAACTGCACATCAGACACTAGCTGTGTGATCTGAAGGAAATAGCTTCTCTGGGCCTCAGTTTCTCTATCTGTAAAAGGATTAAGCTGAACTCAGTGACCTCTAAGATCTCTTGCAGCTCTAAATCTATGCTCCTCTGATTCTACATGCAATTTCCATCTCAGTGTTTCATAGGAGAAGGAAACTGTATTTTTGGAGGTCATGCTAGCAGAGCACAAGCCCAGGCAGGTCCTACTACACTGGAAACACTTCACATAGGGACCAGTGAAGGCAGACTGCTAACTAAGGACTACACAAGCTATGTGTAGAGGGGCACATCAGTAGAAATGTAGCTGCTAGGGAATCATTTTGGGGGGTGGCCACACAAACTCACGAAAGCTGTTTACTGGGGTGTGGGCAGTGATAGTGGCAGTGATTTGTGCAGAGTGCCAATACTGGCAAAAATCACAAATCTTGACACATATGCATATACCTATCAAGATTTGTGATTCCATACATATATATTCATATATATAATTGTATATACTTATGTGTGTATGTATATACTCAATCCACATACCTCTCAGGGTTACTGTGCAAGTATCAAACAAGCTAATGTATGTTTTTGCAAATTAAAAAATGCTTTAGAAGGCACAGAATGCATCATCATCATCATTATATGTATACGTATGTATGTTTTCAGCCTGAAATTTAAATCACGGATATGTACATATATGTATATTGCATGTATATATGTCTATGCCTTGTATGTGTGTGTTGTTTGTATGTACATAGTGTGCATACATATGTGCATATACACATGAGTCATCCCAGGGTAGTTAGTATGTGTATATAGTTCAGATGCTCCCATGCTTAAGTCATATGTGTTTGTGTTTAATAACAATAATGCCTTCCATTTATAGGGTGCTTAATAGTTTAGAAAGCACTTTCATATACATTAGCTCACTTGAAACACCCACACACACACACACACACATAGAGCCTTGTGAGGTATGGGGATTAAGAATTATTGGCCCCTTTTTACAGAAAATAAAATTGAACTCAAGAGGTTAGATTACTTACCTAAGAAATCCAGGGCTTTTTGCTACAACATTGCTCTGTACAGGTGTACATTTCTAATCAAAAGATAAATTCCCTTGGAGGTCAAAGAAGTAATTCTGATACTATGGAGTAGTGAACAGGAATTTCAGGGAGTGACAGGAGTAAACAACCAAAAGTTCACCGCCCGTGAAATGGAGAAGTCATCCATGGACAGAAAGGATCATGGCCATTTCAGGGGGAGTCATTATTTTGACTTTGAGAAAGCAACTGATTCACCCAAAAAACAAAGGCCAAAGTCAAAATTCAGACAATGCTTGTGAAGCTGGGCTTTTTGGTCCTAATTGTAAGACTTTACATTTATCCCTACTGAATGTCATCTTATTAGATTGAGACCAGTGCTGTTACCTGTAAGATCCTTTTGGATCCTGACTCTGACACCCACAGTGTTAGCCATCCCTCATAACTTTGTGTCACCTTCAGATTCGATGAGCACACTATCAATCCCTTCATCCAAGTCACTGATAAAAATACTCAAGGACATAAGGCTAAGCAGATTCCTGCACCCAAGGCCAGGGCTTCATTACTTCCACTCAAGATTCCGCAATAGCCTTTCTGTTTTCCCTGTCTCTAATCTCACTCCTCCTCCTTTCCCCTACAAATACTACTGCCAGATTTTATGCCCCTCAAGCCTTCAGTGGAATCATTTTATTTCCATCCTCAAGAACTTGTAGCCACCCTCCAATCCCCCTCACATTAAGTACAAGCTCCTCAATACAACTTTCAAAGTCCTTTATCAACTGCCCACTCACTGCCACTACCAAGCCCCTTCAACTCCATCTCTCATTAATCCCAAAGCAGAGTTTTCCCAATAATTTATTATTAATTGCATCTGAGGAATACTAATCTTGTGAATTCATCTTTGTGAATCTCATCTGTAAACAACTATATCGGTTAGATCTGTGTGAGAAGGCATGAGTCACTGCATGACCCCAAATTCCTGAGCTTGACTAACCACAACATGTCCAATATTGTGGAGTGTCTGTCATAGGAAGGATACTCTCTGGTGGAAGACAGCCAGATTTCACAGAATGGATTTAAAAAGAAAAAAGCATGGGAGCAGTTTTTATCACTTGAGCTTGGCTCTATATAAACATTAGCTGTGTGGGCAGGAGCAAATCTGGACCTATCCATGCTCACTACTAACAAAATAGTTATTCATCATGCTCAAATCAATGCTTTGCAAAGCCAAAAATTGCTTCTTAGTAGAGAATGTCCTGATGACGTCCAGAACCTGGGGAAAATAGCCCAAAGTTAGTGAAGCAGCTTGACAACACCAGGAAAATGGGCAGAGACAAAAGGGTTAATGTGAGATGCTATTATTAGGCCATCTGCCCCCCGGGTGTATCTCTCTTGAATTGGACAGCCCCAAAAGCTTTGAATAAACTGTACTTCCTGCTGTTTGGATTACAGTGTATTCATTCCATTAAGGTATCCATGGGAACTAGAAAGGAGTGCTGTGTTTATGGGGGCCATCTGACATGGAAACATGGCAATCAATTGGGGGCTACCAACATTGACTTTAAAAGCCAGAACTATATTGGTGGCCCTGAATCTCAGAGGTCCAGCTACAGGACAGGGAGGAATTGATCTCCAATGGTAAAACGAGGTGGTGTGTTACAGAACATTCTTCAGCTTAATTCTGTTATCACTGCTGTGATTAAATGCCCTTGATGGCCATCATTCATTCACTTATTTGTTCATTCACCAAACATTTAAATGTCTACTGTGTGTAAGGCAGGTTCAAGGAGAGAAACAAAGATAAGATCCAGCATATCAGCTCATGGAGTTTATATTATAAAAGAGAAATATAAGATGGGCATGTAGATAAACGCAGTCCAAAGCAGAAGTTGCCAAGTGAATAAAAAAAGATCAGATGAGGGAGAAATCACGTCCACCCTAGGGGGCTCAGGGAACTATTGTTAGCAGAGGTAGTATCTGAGATAGACCTTCCCTGAATGCTTTGAAAGCTCAGATTAAATCTTGTAACTTTAACCCTTCCCTTGCTCCATCCTCCATTCCAAATGCCATCTACAGGGCAGGCAAGTCAGCCTAACCAAAGCAGAAAGGTACCTTGAGGAAGGACTAGGACACAGCATGTGCCAGGCTGACCTTGACCGTGACCTCCATTCAGATGCCAACAGAGATAACCCAGGACGCTGAGCCCAACTGCCCTGGGAACAGCAGTATCCCACCATCACCACCACCACTTCCAGTTCTGCCCCAACAATCGTCACTGAGAACAACCCTTGCAGTTTACTCACCAAAACCAACACTAACTGAGGACTAGCTAGAAACAAGGGGAATGTGAACCCAAGAGCTCTGGGAATAGCAGCTTCTTACCTTCCCTAACCTCTGGCCCTGCTTCCAAACAAGCTCCTATAATGTTCAATCAAAGAAATAACATCTGGGGAGAAAGGACCAGCTATCTTCACCAACTGCTGACCAATAATCAGCTAAAGAACAAGTAATCCAGTATACTTGAACCAACAAGGCACTCTGACAGGGGCCATAATTCTGACTGTAACGGAGATCCCTCAGAACCCTGAGACCAAGAGCCCCAGAAATAGCAGGGTCCTCAAGAACACCAATTCTGCTTCTAGGCAGAATTGTGCTCTCTACATAAGAGGGACTCACCATAACTTGATTAACCAGAAATGTGATCCTTTTAGTTTTGTCAATCTAGAGGGGGACAGGGTATACAGGAGATTTGGTTCTATAAATGTAGGTTGAAGAACGAGATATGGGGCAAAAGGCAGGTGGTAGATCACAGATTTAGAGCTTGGAAAGACTTCAGAAGCCATCATAGACTGGGAAAGTAGTGCACTAGTCCAAGTGAGAGGTAGGTGGGTTGTGATGAGAGTTAAGAGACAAAGGGATGGAGGTAAGAGATGTTGAGGAAATGGAATTGACAGAACTTATATTCAACAGCAGATTGGATATGGGGTGGGGGTGGGGAAGAGTGAGAGAAAAGTTCACTATAATTCCTACATTATGAACCTGGGCGACTAGAAGAACGTGGTGCCCTCAACAAAAGTTAAGTGAAAAGTGTGGGCCCAGGGGAAGTATAATCAGCTCTGTCTGGGAACAAGTCAAGTTTAAGATGCCTGTAGGAAATCCAGGTGGTGATGGCCAGTAAGCAGAGTTTGGAACTGGAGCTCAAGAGAGAGACAACAGCTAGCTGGATGAGTAAATTTGGGAGTCACCTGCATAGAGAGGCAAGGAAGCATCATGGATGAATACTGGACTTGGCCCACATTCTGCCTCTGATAGTTACTAGCTGTGTGAGCTTGGGTATTTCACCTCTCTGAGTCTCAGTTCCTCATTTGTAAAATGAGAATTGGATTAGATAGCCTCTATAAGCTCTCCCAATTCCGTTTTCTCTCTCTCCCTTCTCAATCCCCTCTCCATCCCTTCTCCCTCTTTCTCTGTCCCCTCCCTATCTTTCCTTCTCTCCCTTCCCCCTCTATACATACATGCTGCACTATATATATGTACATATGTATCTGTATATACAGGATGTTCCAAAAGTCTCCCTGCAGTTTCAAAGTATTGAATATAGGCTATACCTATGGCTAGACACACATGTACAGGGTGTCCCAAAAGTTTTAGTGTAGGTTTAAGATTTTTTTTTTGCTTTTTTTTTTTTGGAGGGCAATTGGGGTTAAGTGACTTGCCCAAGGTCACACGGCCAGTTTTTTGTGTTAAGTGTCTGAGGCTGGATTTGAACTCAGGTCCTCCTGACTCCAGGGCTGGTGCTCTATTCACTGCACCACCTACCCGCTCAGTAGGTTTAAGATTTAATAGTTTAATGGTTAGCTTAGTGTTTTACAATCTGGCATACCATAAGGATAAATGAGATAGCAGTTGGAGCTTTATCACCATATGACAAGCAGACAGTTACAATATTCCTGTATGAAAGGATTTAATGAGTAAAATACTGGACTATTCCACCTAGTTTTACACCCCATTATGATTCGATGTTGGAGTATAAGCTTTAGCAGCTTAAAACCGCACTAAGATCTTTGGAATACCATATGTACATATGTATGTAGAGAGAGACAAAAGAAAGACAGAGGGGGAAAACGGACAGAGGAAGAGAGAGAAAGACAGAGACACAGAGAAACACACACACAGTCTTCTAATACACCTGTATACATTTATCTACATACATCTGGCAAGCTCTCTTTCAAGAGATCCTTCTGAATTTTCTCAACAGCACTCCTCTGCAATCACCTGCTTTTATTTTGTATATACCCCACGTTATCTGTGAATATTATGTATCCCCTTAGTACAAGGATGGATTGTGAGGTGGAACAGTGGATAGAGCAATGAGCTTGGAATCAGGAAGACACATCTTCATGAGTTCAAATGTAGCCTCAGACACATGCTAGCTGGATGACCCTGGATAAGTCACTTAACCCTGTTTGCCTCACTTTCCTCAACTGTAAAATGAACTTGTAAAGGAAATGGCAAATCCCTTCAATATCTTTGCCAAGAAAACCTCAGATGGGGTCACAAAGAGTCAGACATGACTGAATAATACAAGGATTCTTAATCTTTTCTTGTATCCCAGACCCATCGACAGTCTAGCAAAGTCTATATTTCTGAACAATCCTTTTAAACACATAAAATATATAGGATTACAATGGTAAACTAATTATACTGAAATATGGTTACTAAAATATTGTCAAATATAAAAAAATTTTAAGTTCACAGACCACAGGTTAAGAGTCCCATAACCTAGAAGAACGTGAGCTCTCCTATCATCTCACTACAATATTTGTGTCTCCAACACTTAAGACAGTCCTTGGCACATAGTAGATGCTTAGTAACAGTTTGCTAAACTTAGCCAAGCTGGACATACCCAGGAAGCAAAGGACACACTTCCACTTGCAATTCTCCCTCTGGGGTTTTTTATAATCTAACACACCATAAGGAGAAATGAGATGGCAGTTCGAGATTTATCACCCATATTACAACCAGATATGACAGCAGTCCTCTGATGGGATTTGATTAGCAAACTACTGGACTATCACCTCTAGTTACAGGTCTCATTATGACCCAATGCTGCATTTTTTTCATATTTGAAAAGCTTCCTTAATAATACAACAACCTATTTGCCAAAATAAAAACATCTATCCAAATATATGGAGTAATTGTACTGATCTGAAGATACAGACCCAAATGATCTCAAAGTGTTCTCTATTTTTAATTACTTGGGCAACTTTGAAATGTTCTTTCTAATATTTCCATGATTGGTACTAGGCATGGTATTAGCTCTTGGTCTTTTTTCAAGGCACTATAGTCAGCCATGTTTTTGTGATTCATTCACCAGTTCGAGATTTATTAATACCTAATATGTGCAAGAGCAGCTAGGTGGGGTAGTAGAGAGAATGCTGGGCCTGGAGTCAGGAAGAACTGAGTTCAAATCTGACCTCAGATATTTAATAGTTGGGTGACCCTAGGCAAGTCACTTAACCTTTTTTGCCTCAGTTTCCTCATCTGTAAAATAAGCTAGAGAAGAAAATGGCAAACCACTCCAGTATCTCTGCCAAGAAAACCCCAAATAGGATCATGAAGAGTCATACATGACTGAACAACAACAACAATGTGTGAGGCACTGCCCGTACCTACAAAGAATCAGTCTTTATCCTTAAAGAATTTATATTCTAGTATGGTGATTGTATAATTATATATGATATAAAACATATAAATGTATATGTAAGTGGAGGATATAAATTCCTCCACTTACATCTAGAGAGTATAACTCTCATTAAAGTGGCTTTCTCAGCTTTAATATCATTACACTATCAAGTTCTGTTGAGCTTGTAGGTCACTAAACCCTTCCCAAATCTCTTTAGTTTTTCCATTCAAAGCTACTGCCTTGCCATTCAACTTGTGAATTTTTAAACTTAACTTTAAAAATCAACTTAGCAGGGGCGGCTAGATGGTGCAGTGAATAGAGCACCAGCCCTGGAGTCAGAAGGAGTTCAAATCCGGCCTCGGACACTTAACACAAAAACTAGCCATGTGACCATGGACAAGTCACTTAACCCCAACTGCCCTCAAAAAAAAATCAACCTAACTTCTAGTACTCCAAACTGAAGACCCCTTTCCAATAACCAACAAACATATTTATCAATGGAAGAAGGAAATTGTATCAGCCTTGATATTATCGGCATCAGGGAAGGAAGTTACAGGGAAATGGATGGATAACTGATAAATTGGAGAAGTAAATAATGACATTGGCTTTTTGGTAGGTTTTGTCCATGCAGTCAAAGGCAATAACAGCAACAGCAATAGGCTGAGTTGACAAAAAGAGAAACAAGAAATGCTGGAGGGGCTGTGGGAAAGAGGGTATATTAATACATTGTGGGTGGCATTATGAATTGGTTTAGATATTCTGGAAAGTTATTTGAAACTATGCCCCAAAAGTTACTAAACAGTGAAAACCCTTTGACCCAGTAATATCCCTGCTTAGGCCTATATTCCAAAGAGACCAAAGAAAAGGAAAATGGCCCAAAACAGCCGTTTTTGTGGCAAAAAAAAACAAAACCCACAGAAACTAAAGATGCCCACCAGTGTAGGAAATGTTGAACAAATTATGGTGTATGATTGTAATGGAATACTTCTGTTATAATAAATGAGTTAAGATTATTTCAGAGAATCTTGGGATAATCTGTATAAATTAATGCAGAAAGAAATGAAAATTAGAGCAATTTATACAATAATAACAATAGTATAAAAACAAATAACTTTGAAAAATTTCAAACTCTAAACCAAGACAATTACTATCCACAATTCTTCAGGGCCCATGATGACACATGCCAGCCACCTCTTGACAGGTGATAAACTCTGGGTGTAGACTGAGACATACATTTGCTGCCCCAGTCAATACAGGAATTTATTTTACTTGAATGTGTCTATTTGTGACAGTGGGTTTTTAAAACACACACACACACACACACACACACATATACACAGACATGCATACTTATATATATATGTACACACACATACCTATATATGTAGATGTTTCAAGAGAGGTGAAAAAATAGATTTTTGTTAACTAAAAAAATTAAATTACATTTTTAAAAAGATAACAAATGATTTGTTAATGATGTGGGAGTCCTTGAATCAGCTGCCTGTGTCCTGTCAGAGCAGTGATCTGTAAAAGCAAACTAAAAATTAATAAAAAGTCAAAATAAAGATGAAAAATAAGAAAAATATATGGCAGGCAATTACAACAACTCCAATGACTTATTTAAGTAAGTTACTGATGTTGAAAATCTGAAATGGATGAAAAAAAGATATCAACAAAAATTACCATGATTGCATACAAGATCAACTGCTGTAATTGAGAAAAGCAAAAAAGTCTCCAAACCATCTAGTTTAACAAACACCTGACTTATTTGCCAAGTAGAAAATTATGGCAATCAAGGGCAACACAAATTTTTAATATAAACTTCATTGTAAAATTTTATGGAGATGTGGTTTATGAGCCTTCTAAAATAGAAAGAAATAGTTTGAAGAAAGTTCAGCAAGAGACTCAAGTAAGCAAAGCCATCCTGAGGACATGGAAGGGTGTGACTTGAAAAAGTGCAGCTAACAGATGAAAGACAGAGAAGATCTGCAAATATTTTAACATGTTTTCTTCACCCCTCCTCTTCCCCCCCCCCACCCTCTTGTCAGAAAATACTGCTTCATATTTTACATTAAAAAATGAGATTTTCATTGTGAATTTCCTCTTCTACCCTTGCCCTTATCTCCAGTTATCACTTACTCTCTCCTCCTTCATCCCTGTCTCGTATGATGAGATGTGGCCTTAGACCTCTACCTGCTCAAGAGATCCCATTACAACCTGTCTCCAATTGATTACTCTCCCTGCCACCCCCACAGCTTTTCAATCTCTCTCTGTCTACTGGCTTACTTCCTACTGCTTATAAACATGCATGTCTCCTCCATCCTGAAAAAAAAAGCCTCACTTTATCCTTCCATCCCCATTAACTATTGTCCTACAGTATATCCTTTCTGCCCTTTGTAGCTAAATCCTCAATAAATTTATCAACAATAGGTGCCTCTACTTTCTCTCCTCTCAACTCTTCTTAACCCCTTACAATATGGCTTCCAACTTTATCATTCCACTGAAACTTTTCTCTCCAAAAGTATACTAATCTAATAATAATAGCAAACATTACAACTGTTATCTTATTTGATCCTCAGAACAACTCTGGGAGGTAGGTACTATCATTATCCCCATTTTATAGATGAAAAAACTGAGTCAAGCTGAGGTTAAGTGATTTGCCCAAGGTCATACAGTTAGTAAGTATCTGAGACTGGTTTTACTTGTCTCTTTTTTTTTAAATAAAAAACTAATATGGGGAGGGGAAGCCTGATAAGCAACTAATTTTTTAATGTATCAACAAATATATATATTTTAAATATAGTATATATAACTAAAATAAAATATTTAAATATACATATGTATGAGTATATATACACATATACATATATACACATATATGTATGTGTACATGTATATGTATATATATATATATATGATCCTTATACTAATAATTATAAATCAGAGCCACTGTCCTAAGTCTTGAAGGAAATGAAGTTAGACTTGGTCTCCCTGCCTTCACCAGCCTTTTCTCTCTTTAATCCACTGTCTCCGGCAGGGTTAGGTTATCTCAATTAATCAGTGACAGAAAGCAAACTCAGCTAGTTCATTTGGACCTGGCTAGCCCTAGCTTAGACCATGATTCACTTCCTATGTGGCCAGCACAGTACTTTCCCATCCCCCAATTTCCACTTCTTGCCTTAGAAAGGATGTGTCAGCAGACTGCCCTATGGACCAAATCACTATCCCCATGACACTTCAGATGAAATCATATATATTATGTGTATATATAGATACACATACATACATATATATATATACAATACATGCATATATACAGTATATATACACACACATATATCTGCTTAACACTTTTTCATTTATTCATCCTTCATTCAGTCATCATTTATTCATTTACCTCTAATCTACTATTGTCAAAGTAATTTTTTTTCCCTAACGCACAAATCTGTCCACATCAAAATATATAATGCCTCCTACATGTAGGAAAAAAAATGTAAACTCTTTATTGTACCATTTAAAGTGCTCCATGAACCAGTTCTAGCTGTGACCCCAGACAAGTCACTTAACCCTGTTTGCCTCAGTTTCCTCATCTGTTGAAGAAGGAAATGGCAAACCACTCTAGTATCTCTACCAATAATACTCCAAATAGGGTCATGAAGAATCAGACATGATTGAAAAACTGAACAAAATGATCTAGTTGTAGACTACCTTTCCAGACTTATTTCCTAGTCTTTATTTCATCCAAAGTGGAATATGACATTGTTTTTAAGTTTCATCCTACCCTCTCCCATCTCTGCGTCTCCATGCATAACATCCCCCACCTGTGAAATGCACCTCCTTCCTGAAATCCTTCCATGCTTTTAAGGTCCAGCCTTAAACTGTCCATCAGGTCAGCCCTGATTGAGAATCAATCCTTCTCATTCTAATCTCTCATTGTGAGACTATGGGCAAGTTCCGTTCATCGTACTTTTGAGTCTCAATTTCCTCATCTGCAAAATGGAAATCATAATACTCCTTAACCTACCCCAAGGGGCTGTTGGGGGGTTCAAATGAGATGATGTTCATAAAATGCTTTGTAGACCTTAAAGCACTCCACAATATTAGTACTAACTGTGTAACTTTGAAGAAATCTCTTTTCCTCTCTGGATCTCATCTTCATGCTTAAAATGAGTAATTTGGACAACTTGACCTCTAAAAAGTCCCTTTTAGCTCTAATTCCTCCAATTGCATAAGCTTTCAGATTTACACATTTCCAAAATGTGGAGCAAATGTGAAATAACATTAGCACCCCTTATTTTATGCATATTAGCAACTGTAGCCATATCTGCCAATGCTTACTGAAAATGTCCCAGTTGTGAACATAAATAGTTTTCCCAAAAAGTCCATGCTGTGAATAGTTGCTAAAGGGAACTCTCCAGGGAAAAGAGGAAGCACAAAGTGGTTGCTATATAGGCATGCCAGTTGGAAAAATCCAGGGTGTTCTTCACAGGATGAGGTAGGTGGTCCTCCTGCTACAGGAAATTTCTATTGTGTATTTTCATCTTCAGAATTTTCATTTTTAAATTCTATCACTCTTAAGTTATTTTATTTGAAGAGAGGCTTTATTTTTCTTTAAAATTTTTTGAAGTTTTGCTACATTCGCAAACATCTTGTGATCAGTTTCTTTTATAGGAACACATCCCTATTTTCATAATGCAAGACAATGGAAAAGTGGCAATCGATATGTAAATTTTTACCTAATACAATTCCCCAACCCCCCACCCCCCTTCCAGGACTATATCCAATAAGTAAGACTAGTGGTTTCTGTTCTCTTATATTCTCAAGTATACCTGACTTCTGAGGAAGAGATTTTCTATTCACTATCTCCTCTTGCGTTCTCATTTTTGGGGGGAATCCTAAGTTTTGTCCCTCAGCTTAAATTTTTGAATTTGTATTCCTTACCAAATGTAAGCATTTTGAGGGTAGGTATTTTTTGTTTCATTTTTATCTTTGCATCCCCAATCACCAAATATAATTCCTTAAAGCATCATCATCACCATCATCATCATAATCGGGTCATCATCATCCTCATTTGCTGTTTGTTACATTTACATTACTGGCACTGATTTCATTGGGGTAGGGAATTCCTAATTGGAAAGTCTACAATGAACTTTAGCAAGTATTCTGCAACAGACAGACACCTGAGGGGCTTAGAAGTTGACTTGAAGGTAGACCCAGGTCTTCCTGAGCCAATGGTTGACTTTCTATCCACTAAGGCACCCGTCCCTCTTTCTACTAAATGCCTAACATACAGTAGGTGCTGAACAAATGCTAAATGAAATACTTATGGGATACCCATGTCCATGGAACTAGACAGCATGACTAAAGAAGCATGGCGGCTACCCTCCCTCATGGATTTTTATATTTCAATGAACAACATAAAAGGACTTAATAAAAGGCCTGCTGCTGTAGTTTCCAAACTCTTTTTGCTCCCCCCATGCCAAAGTCACACATTCCCATCTATAAAAAAAAATCTACAAAAATACTTTTCTTAATTTGAATTTTATTCAAATAATTTTATTTTATACTTTCACAAAAAACAAATCTTAAGCAACAAAATAATGCACAAAATAACAATTGCTGTGCTGCATCCACTGTCATAAAATCATGGGGTGATAGATTTAGAGATGGAAGAAACCTTCAAGGTCATCTAGTCATAAATCATAAATCAGAACTAGAAGAGATTTCAGAGGGTCCTATAGTTTGTTCCCCTCTCCTTCCATTTCATAGATGAGAAAACCGGAGCTCCAAATCCAGCATTCTTTCCATCACACCAAAGTGCTCCCAATCTCATTTTGTATTTTAGGAAAATGACTCTCCTAGAGATTAAGTGGCTTGTCCAATGTCACACATGTGACAATGACAGTAAATGGTGGAATCAGGATTTGAATGATGGTCCTCTTTTTACAAATTTAACATATTTTTCCATTATATCACAATGCCTCCCAAAGCTATGGGAGAAAAAGATAGTGGCCCACAGGCCCTAACAAGCCACCCCTCCTGGATTCCCCAGATACCAGGGATGAAGTTAAGTGTTCCCCAAGGCTAAGACCCCTGCAGAAAACAGGAAGAGAGAGAGGGGAGAGAGAGGGAGAGAGAAGGGGGGGGGGAGAGAGAGAGAGAGAGAGAGAGAGAGAGAGAGAGAGAGAGAGAGAGAGAGAGAGAGAGAGAGTGTGTGTGTGTGTGTGTGCGCGTGTGTGCGTGTGTGTGTGCGCGCGCGCGTGTGTATAGATGAAGGGGGAGTGAAGGGTGATCAATCTTTCATCTGCTGCCTGCTCAGGGTCCCCTGTTCCCCTTCTCCTATCCCCATCTGGTCAGAGCAAATTCCGTGTTAGTCTTGCCTTGTTGCCTTTGATCTAAATTTTGTTTCTACTTAAAAAAAAAAAAGTCCGTATTTATGTTGGAGCTGTACTTGGAAAATATCCAATAATTTTGGCCACTGTATCATGCCCTCCCTGAAAGGGCCTCTCAAAACTGGAGGGAAAGAGGCCACATTTTGGAAAGCTCTCACCAAACTGGGGGGGGGGGAGTTATGTCCAACGATCAAAATATTATAATAGTAATTTTGGGGGGTGGGGAGCAGCATGTAGCCCAGCAAAGAGAACTATGTTGTTCACTAGCTGTGGGATTTTGGATGTCACAAACTCTCTGAAGCTTCAGATTCTGCATCTATAAAATTAGGAGCTTGGGTTTTATCATTTCTAAAATCCCTTTCAACTCTACAAACATTGTCATTTAGAAAAATGACAAACATAACTGCTAGCTTGAACTCATACTCTTGCTTGAGGCTGAAAATGGAACACTATCCCTCTTTCTGAGACATGCCAAGTACTCATCGCTGTTTAGTCATTTCCAGTTGTGCCTGACTCCTCATGACCCCATTTGGGGTTATCTTGGCAAAAATACTGGAGTATTTGCCATTTCCTTTTCTAGCTCATTTTACAGATGAGGAAATTGAGGCAAGGAGGGTTAAGTGACTTGCCCAGGGTCATACAACTAGTAAGTGTCTGAGGCCAGACTTGAATTCAGGGAGATGAGTTGTCTTGGCTCCAGGCCCTGTACTCTATCCATTGTACCACCTACCTGCCTGATACGCTAAGTAGCTAAGCCCATCACTAGAGAGTTTTGTACAAGACTCTTTCACACCAAGCCATTAACAGCAGAAAATGAGGAGAGGGTGGGGTTCACTGCCTTCTTTCTATTTTAACTAATCATTCTGGATAATTATTTGCAAAGACATGGTGAGGCAGTACAGCCTGCCCCAGGTAAAGACGAGAGAGACTGCACAGTGCTTGGCACACAGTAGGCATTTCATATATGCTAGTCTGCAAAGACCCTCTCCCACCTCCCCTATTGTAACTCATCTTCCTAACCCTGACAGCTCAGGCTGCCCAGAGCACCCCCACCTCTTAAGTCCCTTACTTGGGCTCACCATTCCTGGGTAATGTCTGGTCACCCCCTGCCAGCCATAACTTTCCCCATCCTCCCCTCTTCCCAGTTAAAATGTTCTGTTCCCTTGGTACCAAGATCTGAACTGTAAGAGCAATCTGATAAAACTAGCACTGGAATAGGGGACAGGAAGTCTGACTGACTCAGTTTCTAATCCTACCCCTATTGGCAAACACTACATCTTTTTGGTCCTTGGTTTCCTCCTCTGAAATGAGAAGGGTGTATCTCCAGGGACCTCTTCCACCCTTTGGTTCTTCTAGGATTCTATTTCACACTAAGATAAGACTCCTTCACACCAAGCCATTAACAGCTTAAAGTGTTTCCCTCTCCCACTGTATTTGCATTTTGAAAGACGACACCAATCAGGGCATTTCTTAACAGTTTTCTTGGTATAGATACCTCAAAAATCTGATTAAGCTTAGTATAGACCCCTTCTCAGAAAATGTTTTTAAATGTATAAAATAAATTCCACAGTATTACAAAGGAAACCAATTATACTGAAATAACATGTATTTTTCTCCCCACTGAAGTTTAGAGACATCAGGTTAAGAGCCCCATGGTGACTGAAAGAGCGCTAAATCTGAAGTCAAAAGAACCAAGTTCAAGTGTGGCTCTCTATTTTGTTAATCTGGATCCTTCTGCTACTTGCTACTCTGAACCTTTCCCTTTACACTTTTAAAAATTACTCAGGCCCCCAAAAAACTTTTATATAGGGACATATTGTATACATACACACACATATATAATATAATGATATATGTTACACATGTATATATAATATACATAAATGTTTTACAATATTAGTAACATGTTTTAAATAATAATTATTTTAAAATAATCCAAAACATGTTAACATTTATGAAAAATGACTACATTTTCTGAAACAAGATTTAGTAAGAAAAGTGGGATTCTGACACAAATTTAATTCTTAATTGAAGACAGCTGGATTCTCATATCTACTGCTGCGTTCACTCTGTTGTGGTATGTTGTTTTGGTTGAGATACACAAAGGAAATCCGGTTTTACAAAGATATGTATTTGGAAAATTGAGGAGCATTTTAATAGGCAAATAAAATGAAAGTACTATTATGAAATATTTTGACCTTACAGATCTCCTGAATGGGTATTGGTGACTCCTGGGGATGTGCAAACAATCTCGGAAGTCTTTCCCAGATCTAAACAGTAGGAAGAAGCAACATTTCACCTAAAGGAACGTGTACTTTCTAAAATCTTAAGTGAATGACGATCCTCTAAGGTCATGTGGGCAAGAGAGAAATCTCTGAATGGTGTATTTTCCTCTCCTACATCCCAACTCTCTCAACTGTCTACTCATCAAATTACATCATGATGGCAATCACCTACCCTGTTAAATCCTAAGACTGGCTCTTCTGCTCAATAAACTGTACAAAAGAACACAGCACATCTACAAAGAAAAGTCTTGTTTAAACCAAGCCCATAATTTAGTGAGTGAGGGGCAAAACAGTCCTTTGGCCCAACTTTTATTCCTTACTTCATTTATTTATTCAACAAACGTGTCAAATCCTAGAGCATATGTTACTCCAGATCCTAAGTTTAGATAAGATATGATCCCTGCCTTTAAGTAGTTTCTGGTCTAATAGGGTTTAAGATACAAAGTTAGATAACTATGACAGATGAGAAGCCCTTTAGGAAGAGGCCAAAAAAGTGCTGTCAGATCTAAGGAGAAAAGTGGAAAAGAGACAATTTTGTTGTTGTTCAGCCATGTCTGACTCTTTGTGACCCCATTTGGGGTTTTCTAGGCAGATACAGGAGTGGTATGCCATTTCCTCCTCCAGCTCATTTTACAGATGAGGAAACTGAGGCAAACAGGGTTAAGTGACTTGCCCAGTTTGTAAGTATCTAAGGCTAGATCTGAACTCAGATCTTCTTGACTCCAGGCCCAGGGCTCTGTTTACTGAGCCACCTAAAGAATAAGTAGGAATTCAAGAGGGAAAGAGAGGAAGGGAGGAGGAAAAATCAGAAAAAATAGATTGGCATTTTCCCCCTCAATTACCCACTTTATGTTTGTATAGCCATGATCCAAAATGAATACAAGCCACTCTCATTTTCAAAGATTTGCAAGCCCTGAGAACTGATACAATCTCCAGCTTGGAAGAACAGGGGTTATTTCCTGTCCTGCCTAACAAAAACAAGTTTCCAAAGAGCTACATAACCCAGACAACTTCACACTGACTTCCTGTCAGCCCTTGTAAAAGATAAAGTCTTCATTGGTAGTCAGGTCCACTACAAGGTCAGCTGCTTGAGAGCAGAATTTCTAGTTCATCACTGCATTCCCCTCCCCTCTGCCCAAATCCAGTGTTCTACACATAGCTGGCATTTAACAAATGTTGAACTGAATTGAATTGAATTGAATTGGAATGTATTACTAAGCAGACTGAGAAAACAAAGGAAAATGTTCCCTGTTGGAGGACTGGAGGGACTACCTATGGAAAGGATATGCATGGTGTTGGGGGGTGGGGGAGAGGTTATGTCCAATCATCAAAATATTGTAATAATTTTTTTTGGTCTGAAGAAGGCATGAAAACAGTATTTAATTCATGGCACCCACTTTGTTTGTATATACACACACACTTATACAACCATACCAGAAGATCATGTTCTAATTAGTCACCTCAATTTATCTTGAAACTTTATTTTGCATTATTTTATTAGTAAAATGTATATCTTTTCATACTCTGAAACTAGCAGAAATGTGAGGCATTGAATAAACAGGTTTGTAAACCACTCTGGGGCATCCACAGATATTCACAACTCAGAAAGTTAAAAAAGGAGCTGAAAGGTCAGCTTATTTAACACTCTGCCTAATGCATGGAACCTTTTATAGCATTTCTAACAAGTGGTCATCAACTCTCTGCTTGAACACTTTTTTATTTTTTGCTTTTTGGAGGGAGGAAGGCAGGGCAATTGAGGTTGACTTACCCAAGGTCACACAGTGTTAAGTGCCTGAGGCCACATTTTAATTCAGATCCTCCTGACTTTAGGGCCAGCACCACCTAGCCACCCCCTGTTTGAACACTTTCAAGGATGGGGAACTCAGTACTTAAGAAAATAGCCTATTCCATTTTGGACCACCTGTATTTAATTGGTACTTTAAAAATTACTAAATGATACATACTCTTTAACCCAGCAATACCATTACTAGGCTTATATCCCAAAGACAGAGGAAAACGACCCATACATACAAAAATAGTTATAGGAGCTTTCTGTGGTGGCAAAGACCTGGAAACTAAGGGGATACAGGAAGGCAGCCCTCAATTAGGGAATGGCTGAAAAAATTTATTGGATATGAATGTAATGGAATACCAGTGCAAAATTAGAAACAATGAAAGGGATGGCTTCAGAAAAATCTGCAAAGGCTTGGATAAATTGATTCAGGGTAAAGTAAGCAAAACCAGGAGAATAATTTCCAGGGCTGGGGAGACACCCCACCCCTGATTTATACAATAACACCACTATCCAGACAAACTTAAGGACATCATCATTTGGGGACGGCCTGGTTCTGGCTAAATATATTCTTCTTAAATTACTTATGTTTGTATTTGCTCCACAACTACTTCTAAGACCCCCCATAAAATTCGTAAAGAGCTTAGCACAGTGTCTGACCCATAGTAGGTGTTTAAAAAATGCTTGTTCCCTTTCCCCTCCCCAATTAGTGCCAAATTTCCCAAGCACAATTGTGTAAGTGACCTAAATGAATAAATCAGTAACTGTCTGACCACGTCAGAGCAAAAGTTATAGGAAAACTCCACACTGCGGGTCTTCCATTCACACTGGAAGGCCTTGCATGAGGCTGTGATCTCAACAGAAGATTAGAAGAAGGCCTGAACCACCATTAAGTATGGGTATAGGAGAAACAGGTTTTCTTTCATTAAGAATGACAGAGAAAGAACTTCCATGTGATTTTACACTTGCCATACACATGTGCATAAAAGCTACTCTGAAACTATTATTGTCATTTTAAAAATACACATTTTGCCATGTACCAGGATACAGGAAATAAGAACCACCACAGTAGCAGCCAATTCAAAGAAAAGAAAAGGAAACACAAATCCAGTTTTGTGAGTGATAAAGAAGAGATAGTCTGGGGCAGAGGGAAGAACAATGGACTGGGAGTCAGGAGAGCTGGTTTCTGGTCCTGGTTATACAACCTCTAAGTGGCAGCAAGTGCAGTGACAGAGTGGATGGTGTTAGACATGGAGTCAGGGAAGCCTGTGTGCAAATACTGCCTCAGACCCTTATGAGCTGTGTGACCCTGCATAAGTTACTGGCTTCTCTCAGCCTCCACTACTTCATCTGTAAAAGGGGATAATAGTGTCTACCTCATAGGGTTGTGAGGATTAAATAAAATAAAACTTGTAAAGTGCTCAGCACAGTGCCTAACAGACAATGGATGTGTAATAAATCCTTCCCTCTCACCTTCCTTCCTTCCTTCCCTCCTTTTTCCCTCTCTCCCTCCTTTCTACACTCTTTCCTCCTCTTTTTCCTTCACTTCTATCCTTCCTTCCTCCCTCTCCTTTCCTTTCCCTCACTCTTTCCTTCCCCTCACTCTTTCCTTCCTCCTTTCTTTCCCTCCTTCCTCTTCTCCTTCCTTCCTCCTTTTGTTCCCTCATTTCTTTCCTATGCACAGAACCCTGCAAACCTCAAAGTGCTATATAAATACTAGCTTTAGCAAATTACATCTCTCTGGGCTTCAGCTTCTTAATTTTTAAGCTGAGAGGTTAGACTAAAACTACGGCTCCTGTGATACCTTACATCTCTAATGTTCCATGCCTCTATATCAAGCTCCATTTTCAGAGTGACTTTAAATTAATTTGGAGAATGTGAATCAGTATGTTGATGAAGTGTTAACTATCTTAGGCAGGGTAAGCCTGTGGAGGAGGGAAAGGAAGAGGAGGAAGAGGAGGAGGAGGAGAAGGAGGATGGAGAAGGAGGAAGAAGGAAAGGAGGAGGAGGAAAAGAAGGAGGAAGAAAAGGAGGAAGAGGAGGAAGGAAAGGAGGAGGAAGAGGAGGAGGAGAGGGAGATGGAAGAGGAGAGGGAGATGGAAGAGGAGAGAAGAAAGAGGAAGAGGAAAAAGAGGAGGAGGAGGGAGAGTAGGAAAAGGAGGAGGAGGAAGAAAAGGAGGAGGAGGGAAGGAGAAGGAGGAGGAGAAGTAGAAGGAAGAGGAAGAGGAGGAGAGGAGGAAGGAAAGGAGGAGGAAGGAATGGAGGAGGAGAAGGAGGAAGGAAAGAAGGAGAATGAGGAGGAGGAGGAAGAGAGGAAGGAGGAGGAGGGGAGGAAGGAAAGGAGGAGAAGAAGGAAAGGAAGTGGAGGAAGAGGAGGAGGAAGGAGAAGGAGGAGGAGAAGACTATAAGGAGACTTAGGCATATGAATCAGTCAATCAGTCAACAAGTATTTAATTGTTTCATGTGCCATAAACTGCTAACTGCTGGGGATACAAAGAAAGGTAAAAACAGTCCCTGCCATCAAGGAACTCACATTATATCAAGGAAGACAATATGCAAATATGTGTGTGTGTGTGTACACACGCATATTTACAGATGCACATATGAATAAAATCACATAAGTACCTTCTGAGGGGTAGATTTCTGTTTTCATTAGTATAGAGAAATCCTAGGGGCGGCTAGGTGGTGCAGTGAGTAAGAGCACAGGCCCTGGAGTTAGGAGGACCCTAGATCGGTTCCGGCCTCAGAAAATTAGCACCCACACATAAACAGCTAGCCGTGTAACCTTGAGCAAGTTACTTAACCCCAACTGCTTTAAAAAAAATTAAAAACAAAAAAAGAAATCCTAGTAAAGGATATAGTAACTACCTCTCTAAAGTTCCTAATAAGATTGAAACCAGAGGAATCTTTATGGGTGAAAGACAGTTGAAGAAAAATTTTTAACTCTTGAAGAAACTGAGCTTGAAGTACTTGGATCAACTATAGCAAATATATGAAGAAAATTGTCCAGCCCTATGGAAGGGAAACTAAAGAATCTCTTTAAATGAAGATGTCTAAGACTGGGCTTGACACTCATCTTTCTGGGCAGAGAAGAATGCCCAACACGATCTCTACATTTATCATCCCACTTGAGGGTTTTAAGACTATGAGAAAGTGACAAGAAGGAGACATAGGACGAAGGTTCAAGCTTCAGCTGGATTTAGAGGTTCCCTGATGAGGAAAACACAATAAACGTCTGGCAAATATTCCATGTTCTACAGCTGCACCAAGACCTCATTTCACTTTAAAGGCAGGAAGTGTGAGCAGATGTAACAGAGCTGGAAATAATATCTGACAAGGAAGAAATTCAGAGAACACAGTTCTGAAAGATAAAAAGCACACTGCAAGCAATGTCTGAAGGAACTGGAGATGACTGGCTTGGAAAAGAAACTGAGGCAGAGTTACAATCACTGTCTTCAGCTATTTACACACTGCCCAAGTGAGGAAGAGGAATGAGGCAATCTCTTTATAGCTACAGATGAAAGAAGCAAGAGGAATTAATCAAAGTTACAGGAAGACAGAATTCAGCTCAATATAAGACTCAATATAGTTTCTGGCAATTAGAGCTGTCCAAAGAAATAAATGACTGGTCCACTTCACCATTCAGACAGACCCTGAATAACCAGGAAGGAAGCCCTTTATGTGGTAGGATGCTGGTTCTAGAGGTCTTCTAACTTCTCTATGTAGTTTATGATACTATGAGATTTACATTGGGGGATAAATACCCTGGGCTGGGGAGGAAGGGGAGGGAGCTACCTAGAGCATCCTAATCTTGGATACCAGGGGTTTAGACTTGGGCTTAGTTATCATCTCACCTATGATACTCATTAGTTTGTAACCATTGGCAAGTCATGTAACCTTTCTGAGCCTCCATTTTCTTATCTGTAAAATGGGAATAATTATATCTGTATACATTGCTTACTTCACAAGGTTGTTGTGATGCTCAAAGAAGTTGATGAATTCATTTGTTGTTCAGTCATGTCTGAATCTTCATGACCCTATTTGAGGTTGTCCTGGCAGATACTGGGGTGATCTGCCATTTCCTTCTTCAGCTCATTTTACAGATAAGGAAACTGAGGTAAACAGAGTTAAGTGACTTGCTCAAGGTCATCCAGCTAGTAAGTGTATGAGTCAAAATTTGAACTCAGTTCTTCCTGACTCCAGTCTCAGGACTGATACCTACTGTACTGCCTAGCTGCCCACTAATGAATGCCTAGTGTTGTGTACAGAGGAAAGTGATATATCAGTGGATATTATTATTAGGTTGTTTCCAAAAGAAATTGAAAATTCTGTGACTGACCCAGGAAACATGATATGGTGGATAAAAGGCTAGATTTAGAATGAGTAACACCTTGGTTTAAATCATCTGAAACTAGGTACATTAATTTAGACTAGTTACAGAAAGTTTCCACTTTAGTGGAAGGGAATTCCCACAATGGAAGTCCATCCAAAGAAATGACAGATTATTGACATATTACTATCATGAGAGGTGGTGTTGTAGAGTGGCCAAAGAGCTAGCCTCAAAGCCAAAAAGGCTTGCATGGTTCAAGTACTACCTCTGACATATACTGACTGTATGACTCTGGGCTTTCCTTTAAACTCTCAGGGTTCTAGGCAACTTTCTATTACCAGAAAGTACCAACCTGCACTGGTAGAGGCGAAGCCATAGGTCCAATCCCCCCATCTCTATTATTCAACATTGTCAGAAAAACAAACAAACAAGTCTTTGAAAACGACTATTTGCCGACTGAAAATAATTCTTATATAAATGTATATGTGTATATTTATATTTGTTATATAAAAGGTATACACACATATATAAACTTATGATTGATAAAGTTACAAAACCCAGCGAAGAGCCTTGACAAAGTACAAACATGGGCCCGAATAGACCCAAATAGTCAAATAAAGCCATCCTTTAGTCAAATTTGTAGGATGCTAAGTGATCATGTTGCCATCCCTAATTCCCCTCCTCTCTCCCCAAGTTAGATATATTTATTAGCATAATAAACAAAAACCTCACCTTTTAAAAAAATGTGCAAATACATCTACATGTAACCTCTCCAAAGCCCCAATTATTCACAACCCCACAAACCGAAAAGGCATATTCTGATTCAAGATCTTCCCACTTCCCAATGTTACTTAATGGCATTATTTTTTCCAGGTCTTTCTCACAAAAGATCTATGCCTGAAATCCTAGAAGAATCATTCTTATTCAGGCACAAACATGTATCTTAGACATGATCCTTGCCTTCTAGGCATGTACAGAAGAATATTAGCACACACAGATCTGTCTCTCCTACTCACAAAGCCCCAGTGGTTCCATATTACCTCTAATACAAACTATGTTTAGCATTTTAAGAGCCCTTCACATTCTGGCTCCAAACAACCTATCCAGGTCTTTTATACACGACTACCCTTCACTCGATCTCTTTTATATCTGAAGCATCAACCTGCTGTTTCATCTCCTCTCTGGGTGCATTCGCACATGTCTGAAATGTAGACCCTCATTTCCACTTCTTAGAATCCCTAGCTCAATGTAAAGCTCAATTTAAGCACCACTTCCTACATGAAGCCTTTCCCAATTCTCTGGGTGCTCATGCCTTGATGTACCCCCAAATTATCTTTTACTTGCTTTTATGTACATGCAATGACCCAGGGTAAAGAGGCTCAAAGAGAGAAGGAAGAGCTAAATCACTTAGTAGGAATACTGGTCCGTGCGGGCAAGAGATTTAGACTCCAATCAGCTGTGGGACTATAAATAACTAACTTTTCTTTCCTTACTCAGGACTTCAATTTCCTCTTCAGTAAAGTTAGTGAGATAGAACAGATGACCTCTAAGGTCCCTTCCACCACCTATTAGACGTTTGCAAGGAAGACCATATTAATATCAGACATTGTCTTCTCCAATTCAGTAACCTAAAGTTGACAGCATTTAAAGCCAACTTGACAACCAACAATTGTCTATTTAAAAACCAAGAGATGGGGTGGCTAGGTCGCACAATGAATAGAGCACCAAACCAGGAGTCAGGAGGACCTGAGTTCAAATCTGGCCTCAGACACTTACCAGTTACTAGCCATGTGACCTTGGGCAAGTCACTTAACTCCAACTGCCCTGCCTTCACCCCACCAAAAAAAAACAAAAAACAAAAACCCAGGGATGGCAAGTGTCTTATGCTTTTGGTGATGTGGAAATTTTTTATTATGTCAGCAATCCTCTCCTTTCTTCTAGGCATTGGACAGATCCTATTGACAATCAAACCTCTTTTTTAGGGTGGCAAAGGTCAAGAGATCCTCTTCATTTTTGGAGTTTATCTGGGTGAACAAAATCCCCACATCCTACCAGCACAACCCTTTCCAGTTAGCACTGAAGGCACAAACAATAAAAACAAAAACCCAACAGAACATACGCAAAGCCTGGAAGTGCTTCCGGTTAGCCTCTAAGGAGGTGTTACTTGTACTGTATTTAATGTCACGTGTAAATTACTGATATCAGAAAAAATCGTGATTGCATTATAGAAAAACATAAATATAGTACCACATCAACCTGAGGGCCATTGCTGAAACCACTGGTGACCAGAGGCCACTCTTGGATGTAAGCCAGATATGTCTTTTGATAAGCCCTAAGCTGAATTCTTGGGCAGTATGCCTCCTGCCAACTTTTCTATACTTATTTCTTACTACAGTGTCTTCCATTTCTGTTCTACACACTGTTCCTTGAATTCACCTTCTGTTTCTAACTTCACAGGGCTGAGTATTGCCTTTGGCTGAAATACTGTCCCCTTCCATCGCTGTTTACTTTGGCCCTCAACAGAGAAGGAAGATTCTATGATATTCATTTGAAGATGATGGAGTGAGTCTTCAGTTATCACTTCTAAATTACCCATACCATCTTCTGAGATCCTGCAATTAAACAGACTCCAGACAAGGACATGAGAGAGAAGCAAGAGAAGAAATTGTCCAAAACCCACACCCTCCCAAAGAAACTAGACCAAAGCCAAATATGAATGTGGTCCAGTACAAATTCGGCAGAACTGGGAATTACCTAATGAATCTGAGTGGCAAAGGAAATTAATCCAGGCAATAAAAGTTATCTGGATAATTCACACAAATGGAAGATCGGGGCTCTGAGCTATCTGAATAATTACAGTTTTGAGTAATTCATTTAAATGCATCTAAATAATATTTCTTTATTGAGTTCCTCTATCTTTGAACCTGTGCAGTGTTGTCTACCATTTTTATCCATGAAGTCATAGATGAAGTCATAGAAATAAGACAAAAGGCTAGAGCCTGGGGTTAAACCTTATAATATGAAGAAACAGAAAAAACAAATGGAAAATCCTATACTTTGGGTTCAAAAATTCAACTTCACAAATATAAGGAGGGAGGCATGATAAAGCAATAATTCATGTGAAAAAGACTTGGGAGTTTAAAGGGATAGTAAGTTCAGTTTAAGTCAGTAATGCTACAAGGCAGACAAAAAGGTTAATTGAATCTCAGGCTGCACTGAGGGTCAAAGTGTCCAGAACATAAAAGGTGATCATAAACCTGGGGCAGACAACATCTGGAGTGCTGTGTTTTGGTCTGGGCATCTCATTTTAGGAGGAACAAAGATAAATTGGAGTATACTTAGAGAAAGATAAATAGAATGGTGAAGGACCTCAAGATTATGTTAAATAAAGAATAATCATAGGAACTGGGGATTTTTTTTAACATAAAGAAGGAAGACTTAGGTGGGGTAGGGAAAATATCTTCAAGTATCTGAAGGGCTTTCACAGGGAAAAGGGACTAGGGTTGTTCTGGTTAGCTCCAGAAGACTGAACTAAGACCAAGGGATAGAAGCTAAAGAAAAACAAATTTCAGCTAGATATAATGAAATACTTACTAATAATTATGATCTTTTCAAAAGTCACATGGCTACCCCAGGAGATAATGGGTCCCTTTTCATCAGAAGTCTTCAAAGGAAGGACAGATAACTACTTAGGGATAGTAGAGAGGGTATTCAAACAAGAAGGTATTAGTTGGACTGGATAGCCTGAGATCCCTTCTCACTTTGAAATTCTGAGATTTTCTAAATCAAGGAATTGAAGGAATTCAGTATGATCGGTTTTATTTCTAAACTTTGTCCTCACCTTCCTTAATCTTTTCATCCTCCACCCTCTAACCCATAGACTGAACTACTAGCATAATCACTAGCATATTGAGATTACACTTGGAAGGAACACTCAGCTATGACAATAATTCATTAAGACCTATTTACGCAACCCTGTGATCTTAATTATTTGCAGCTTCAATAAATAGAAGGGTACATTTTTCCTTACTAGGTTTGAAGTTTTCACTTAGGCACATTTTGAATCTAAGTAGCATCTCCAAAGGGATTACTGGATGTTTTTAGCACCACAGTTATTCTTTGCCTTGAATCGTGTCAATTCCTGAGTGCCTGCAGGCACAAATTACAGGTTGGGTTGGCCTAAAAGTCTAAAAGTCTCTCATTTCTTCCTGCCCCAAGTGGTAATGTAGCCTCAGAACATTTGAGTGGCCAGGAGTTAGGCTGCAGGTCACTAATGGATGGATGAACAATACTGATAGACTGAAACATGTCCCCAGACAAATGCAAGCTTCTGGAAATGTGTCAGTGGCTCCCTTTATCCCCATCATTGTAGGTGGGCCAAGGTTCGTTCTCTCCTCTGCTCTTCTCATTATACACTCTGATGAAAAGCCCCAATCATGACTTTATCTACTTACATTAATGATCCCCCAATCTTCAGTCCAAACTTTGCTCTAGTGCATCTCTGTTTTCAGGACCTTTCTAGCTGGGTATTCAGAAGTCAATTCAAATTTAACATGTCTGACATGGAACACATCTTTCTCTATAACTGGCTTTCCGTCCTATCACTCATATTTCATTCAGTGGCACCACCACTTTCTCAGTAAGGCTCACAATCTTACTTAATCTTCTTTGTATTTCCTTCACAAAGTCAATATAGATAAATTTTGTATACTCCTTAATTAATGTCTGCCATTTTCATCTTTTTCTTTCTATTCTCACTTCCTCACTCTCATCCAAGCTCTTAATCTTACACCCAGCGAAGCCTCTAACTAGATGTTCTGACTCCTTTCCCTGTACACGATCACTAAATAAGCTTCCTAAAATATTGCTTACATCATGGCACCTCTCTGCATAGAAAACTTCAACAGCTGCCCAGTGACTACAGGATAAAGTCTAGGCTCCTATTTTTTATTTTTCAAGACCACCATCACTTTATTCATTTTCAACTACCATCTTACAATGAACCTTCCATTCTAGTAAGGTTACTAGATCCATTCTCCCTAAACTGTGTTTTTGTTCATCCTCAAGTCCAATGGTCATGTTGTTTCCACTATCTGAAATGTCCACTTCCCCTCACTACCCCCAATTCAAACCTTCTCATGTCTTTAAATCTCAGTTCAAATTACACCTTCTCCATGAATTGGAAAGAACACTGGAATTGAATTCAGGGAATCTAAGTTAGTATCCCAATTCTGCAACTTACTACATATATGACCTTGGGCAAGGTCTAGTTACATAACAGCCTCTAATCTAAAAGTCATTATTATTAATACCAATTTGATACCTGGTTTGTAAGAGTCGCCTTATAAGCCAATTTCTTTGTTCACACCCAGTTACTTTCTTTAGTACCAAGTGTTTCATCCAAACATTCATCCATTCATTCAATAAGCATTTAAGTACTTCCTATGAACTCACAATGCCATGTACAGAGGGGGAACACAAAGGTAAATAAGACTTTCCTTGAGGGGCTTACAATCTAGGAGAGAAGAATCATAGACATAAATAAATTCTACAAAATAGAATATGAAAAAGCTCATACAAGGAGCACAGAGTGCTAGGAAATCAGATTAAGGAATAAATGATACCTTTCTGAAGGAGTTTCCTTGACCACCACTGGATAATTAAACCATATGAAAAAATGCTTAGGCGGTATTATGTTTATTCTGGCATGTCTGTCTGTCTGTCTCCTGCTCTAGTACAATAAAAAGAACACTGGCTCTGGAATCAAGACAATCTGAATTCAACTCCCACCACTGATGCTTATTTCCTGTGTGATGCTGAACAAGTCACTAGCCATTGCTGGGCCTCAGTTTCCTAATCTTCAAAATGAGGGGGTTTAATTAAACAGCCTCAGAGGTCATTTCTTGATGTATGAGTGTAAGATTTGTGATTTAAAGGGCTTAAAGGCAGTCAGATAAGATAACATGAGTTCTAAAATGGATGAAATCAGCTGTTAATTACAAAATTATAAGCAGGGAAAAACAATGGCTGTACAGCATTATGTATATATCTTAATTAACTTTTATGTTTTTAAATGGCTTTATAATATTCATCCTTTGTAAAGAAAGACTTACAGGCAAGGCAGAAAACTTTTTCACATATTAAAATTCAGGTTATATGTATGCAACTTCCCCCCAAAAATAGTTTATTCAGTCAAAAGGAAGCTGGGGGAAATTTACCAAACTAGTTCTCTAGTGGTATTCAGACAAGCACAGCTTGGTAGGCTGACTCAACTATCTTATTTCCAGTTGAACCTGGGGTTGAAGAATAAATAGAGTAATAAGACCCCCTGGGGAACTCACTTTGGGTTGCCTAAATTCAATCTAACAAGCACTTAATCTGTGCAAAGCAATGTGTTCCCGGGCTGTTTCTTCTTTGAACTAAATTCCAGTCTGCTCTATGCAAACCATTTCTCATCAGGGTTGGTTTCAGGATCCTCCCATTCCTACCATGTCAGCTACTGCAATGCTGAGCTACCTCTTCTATCTGCTGGAACAATGGGCTGGGGTGGCAGGTGTAAGGGAGCTTGTGCCTGCCACGAGGTGTTATTTATAGATTGAAGGTGTTCTCTGCTGTTAACCAATCATTAAGTCAGGATATTAATCTATTTCCTTCAGCCTCCTATCTCTCTGACAGATTGAGTGCTCCTGGGAGAACAGGAAAGATGACAGCATTTGGGAGTTTGACAGATTTGTCATTTCACTGGTATCATGTGTCCTTTTAAAGTATAACCACTTCTAGCTGAATTTTCTTTAAAGCATAGTCATTTAATTTCATCATTATAAGATCATAGATTTGTAATTAACTGTATAAAAATATGCACTATCCCTTCCATGAGGCTTCTGGATAGTTATGCTTTTTTTTTCTCCCCTTTAAAAAAAAAAAGAAAACTGTTAATCATTTTGCATTTTAGCGGCTCTGTCAAGTCAGGGAGACTGATCAAGCATGCAATGAAGTTTCTTCACTTGAAAACTGTTTAAAAAATACATTTGCATAAAGGTTAGTATCCAATCCTAGTCCCTGACCAAGTCTTCCCAAGAACAAAACACTTTTCACTTTGAATACAGTAAGTTAAAAAAAAAAAGTTCCTGGACCCCACCAAACCTCCCATTTTAACCACCCTCCCCAATAAAATGTATTGTTCTTCATTAGGAGACAAGGACTGAAATCATGATCTTATTGTTACAGAGAACTCCTGGGTGAGGGAACTCCCTTTACCAATGCAGATGTGCACCTTCATTGCAATTTTTAATCCTGAGTGAGCTCTGAGAGGGTAAGTAACTTGTCCAATGTAACAAAGCCAGTACCTGTCAGTCAGGAATCTCGAACCCAGTTTTCTGGCTTTGAGGCCAGCTCTCCATCTACTAATGCCAAGAGATCTCTGCCACTGTATATCATCTTTTCAAAATGGAAGCCATCTGCCTATTTTGCTGAATGAGCACTGCAGTCCAGCAACCACTTTGTCCCTCCAGCATCCAGCTACACACAAGTTACAGCCCCACCCCCACCGCAAGGATTCCTCTCCCCACACCACACACCTAGAACACTATTCAGAAAAGGGTCGTCATTGCAACATTCTCTGAACCATCCAGAACAGATCAGAACCAGCTGGTACACTCAAAGTGTGCAGGTACTTGGGGGAGGATAAAGAGAGGAGGGAAGATAGTGAGGCAAGGAGAAAAGAAAGGAAGGAAAGTGTTAGAAATGAAAAGGGATGTCGGGTAATCCACTTTTTCTTCCACTGTTCAGAGCTCTAACATTTCTTGACTTTGTCCCTTGCTGCACTACCCTCCCCCTCCTCATTTTTTAATCTTCTGCGAAGATGAGTCTGGAGAAAAATGTGTGTCTAAGGGTAACTAGACTTTGCTACAATCTGCTATTTATGCCTGGGAGAGATTACATTATAAGGTCTTTACTCCAGCAAATTCTTTAGACATTTCCCGTGGCTTCTGGGAGGCTAAGAAGCCCAGAGGTGCATGGGGGTGGGGTGGGTGAAGGGTGGATAAGAGAGCTGCCCTGGTCCATTGAAACCGCCTCTTAGGGGAAAGGTGGGTTACTCGTGCCTGAGGTCCCCACCCAAGGAGGACGCGTGGGAACAGAACAAACTTAGGAGTGAGGGACCGGGCGCGGGATCTTGCTCCCTCATTTTTTTTTCCACCTGGATCACTTAGCGTCTGCTGCATAGCCTGCCTTTGGGAGTCGCATGTGCTGTGTGCAATCCCGCCGCGTCAGGAAAAGCAGAGTGGAGCAGCCGGGGGCAGGGAGGAGAAGCTCGCAGCGAGGAAGCCCCTGGGCTCTCGCGTGGGAGGAGGGGGGCGGGGTGGGGGACTGCGGTCCCTGCTGCAGAGTCTCCTCGGAAGGGACGGGAACACGTGACAAGCCGGGGCTCCTGACATATCTGGCCTCTGCTTCCCTGCATCGGGCTCCCCGGTCCCAGCCCCAAAGCTTGAAGAGCCCAAAGACTGGCCCGAGCGTCTCCGTTCCCTGCGCCGCCCATCTCTAGGCTCCAGAAAGAGCTCTGGGGAACTGGCAGGATAGAGGAGGAGGATAACAGGGGACGTTCCCATTTTCCCACGCTAGCAAGGACCCCAGCCCAAATTAGGGCTAGGCTGCCCCCGGCCCCCGCCCCCATCCCTGTCGCTCCATCTCCAAGCTTCCAACCTGGACAGCAGGATAGAGAGCAGGAGGACTAGGCGGGGGATCCCGGGGTGCGGACACCGGGGGCCTCCAGCCCGAAGGGATGCTGATTATGCTCCAGCTCCACCCACTACGCCCCTGAGGGCCAGCCGGCCGCAGGCTGCTCCCTCTGCTCCTCCCTCCCACCCACCCGTGCCCTTGCGGCAGCGCTTGCCTAGGTGACACTCTCCGTTACGTCCCTGCCTGGCCAAGTAAGCGAGCGAAGGAGCGAGCTCACCTCTGGAGCCCGCATCGCTCCCGTATTCCCTCTCCGACATGGTTGCGCCTGGCCCGCACAGCCCAGAACGAAAAGCTTCCAAGCCAGCCCCGGCGCTGGTCCGCGGCTTCGCTCCTCTGCTCGCAGCTCACTCTGGGGTCTGAGCCATTGGGTAGTGCGGGGCTCCTCTGACGCGGAGGCGGTGGCTCCTCCTCCCCGCCTCCTTCCTCCTCCTACTCCTGCCTCCCCCTCCCGCTTCCCCCGCCTCCAGCTCCTGCTCTGGATACCGAAGCCTCTGCGGCGGTCCAGAGGAGCAGCCCCAGAAAGTCTTCGCTTCTCTTCCCACCTCCACCGCAACGCCTCGCTCTCTGCGCTCCGCCCAGTGCGCCGAGCCAGAGGGAAGTCTCAGCGTCTGACCCTTGAGCTCCAAGCTCTCCTTCCCGTCTCCCTCCTCCCTCCTCTATCCTTCATCCCTCCTCTTCTCCTCCTCTTGGTCCTCCTCCTCTCTGCAGGGCCCCTCCCATTCAAGAGTCTTTTTCTCTATGCAGCTCACCCTCCCCACCCCGTCCCCACCAGGCGCCTGGTCCTTGACCAAGAGACCCTCTAAGCTTGGATCTGACTCCGACCCCGGATCCCACCCGAGGCATAGAGTTCCTAACTGGGTAGAGACGGATCTGAAGGACTTCATAATTACAGTAGCTGAACCTGAAACTTAAAGATAGCTACGCGCTCCGCATTCTGGCTCTGGTTAGGAAACCCCGACGCTTGCTGTATTAACCCTGACTGTCTTCTCAAGTTCGGTTTCCCCTCTAGCAGTCCCAATTACGTTTTTCCCTCACTTTGGGAACCACTGCATTGTCAAAAGCCAGAAGGCCTTGGCGTCTTAAGCTAAACGGCACCCACAGAGTAGAAGTCTAAAGCAAACCTATGACTCGTGTCGCCGATGCGGGAAAAGAGAAACATTACATAAAGAGAAGACTAGTGTAGGAGATAAAAATGCAAAAATTCAAGCAGCAGATCAAGGCTGGGGTAGATCTCTAAGGACCCTTTTGACTTAAGATTCTAGAATTCTGGAGAATGAAAAAGTACTTTCCTGAGACCATGGGATTATACAGCTACTTTGAGCTACCCAATAGTACAGAAATAGAAGCTCTCTCTGAATGTCAAGGCAGTATCTGCAGTACTCAATCTGGTGCTAGGCTGCCCGAATATAGCTTCCACTGTAGGTGTTGTGAATAATCCAGAATAAAAAAACTCCATAGCAACTGTTTGCTTAAGTTTTCTTGGATGCCGCATGCTACTTTCCATATGTGGGTTCACATTGCATCTCTCTTAAAGTTCCAAGAAAAATGATAATAGTATTGCTAGGCCTCCATAATGAATTCATTAATTTACATGAACCACTCCCCCCATCCAGCTTCTTTACCAACTTGTAGCTGTTGCCCCTGTTTTGTAAAGATAGACCAATTCCTGCCCTTTTCTACAATCATCAACCCCTCCTTCCCCCCTTCCCCCATGTAAGTTCCAAACAGAACTTGCGGAATCCTAGGAATACTTACCCGACAAATAAGGCTGCCTGCGGGAAGTGAGAGATCTTTAGCCAGAACCCAGTTTTTCCTCTTTCAATTAATGCATGAAGGTGACTAGAAGGAATGATTCCCTAGGGATGTAGGTCTTTAGGCAGCTTTAATAGGGAAAGAGTAGGTGAGGGATAGCTTTCCTGACTTTCTCTTTCTGACTGTGAATCTACTTGGTGTGATCCAGGACCCCTGAATTTGATGACAGAGGACTTTCATTCAAATCTTGCATCTCATTTTGTAGTTGCATGGTTTCAGACAAATCTTCTTATTTCTCTGGGCCTCATTTCCTCCTCCTATTAAAAGAGAAAATTGAATGTCACCATTTAAGGAGGTTCTTTTCCAGATCTAAATCTCAGATCTATGTTCTGTGGACAAGTCAATGTGCTCCTTTACCTGTAAAATGAGACTTCTTGCACCTTGTAGCTTTCAGCATCTCTCACAGGAGGAAGTCAGAGCAGTGTTAACAAAAATCATTCACTATTACTGGAGCACCCAGGGTCCTCAGAGACAAGAGCTAGAAAAATGTTGGACCAGAAAAGAGCACAGTTGTGAGAATACTGTTGAGTATCTGAGTGTGACTTAAGGATGAGAACATGTACAGCAAATGCTGGATACAGAGCCCTAAAGAGGGAGAGGGATTGAAGTAGAGGGGAAAAAAGAAAGCTTCTTCACTTCCTTTGAAGAGGAAACCTGAGTTTGAAAAAAAATTACATTTTTTAGTTAGAGGACCTGTTAGGTGCATAGTCAGGGGTATTAGACTTGGAGGCAGGAAGACTTGATTTCAAATCCCACCCCAGACACTTCTCTCTACTTCAGTTTCCTTATTTGTAAAATGAGAACCTATCCTACAACCTATCCTATCCTGTTATGAGGATGTTAACACATATTAACTTTTTGTTTTGTTTTATGTACCTTAAAGCACTAGATGGTGATGATAATGCTTCTTACAGGTATTACTGAGAAAAAGAAGCCTTGAAGATTGTGTGGCTCAATCCCCTCCTTTTCCAGAGGAGGAAATGAGACCCAGAGAATTTAAATGACTTGCCCAAGGTGATAGAGCTAAGGGACTCAAACCCATATCTTCTCATTCCAAATCCTGTACTCTTTCCCTTATACCTTGGTTACATCTTTAATTTTGCTGCGCCTTAGTTCCCCATCTGCAGAATCTGGAGTATGACAGATAAGAGCATCCTTACATCACTATCAAATATTTATTGAGTGCCTACTTTGTGCAGAGCCCTCACTGCCTGGGCAGTGAGGGCTAGATGATCTCTATGGTCTGTTCTGGCATTAAAATTCTATGATTTTTACCCCATAACCAAACCACATCCCTTTCTGCCTAGCAAAGCCACTTTAAATTTGGCAGCTTCTAAATGTGACTGGGATGGGCAGGGCTCAGCTCTCAGGGACAGCACATGCAAACATAAAGAAAGTCTGTTTGACAGCTGCCTAAATGATGTCCAGCTGGAAATAGTGCTGCCCATCTCCAGCATGACTCCAGAATGCTAGCGGCAGGGTTCTATCTTCACTGTGTGCTTACAAAACTTATTAATGTCAAGAAAAATGTGAGTGAATGGAGGCTGGGAGGTGGGGGATGGGATTGTAATGGATGACCTTTGGTCCTCAGAAAAGTAGAAAACTGACAGCTTCATTTACAGTAAAACAGGAAAGGCAATGCCTATTCTGTGCTGTATTTGCAACATGCAGCCTCCATGAATGTCCTCACACATCAAAGCATATAAGTCAACCTTTTATTTTCTCTCAGCATCCTCAGCACCTACCACAGTGCCTTCCACATAGAAGACAGTTAATAATTGAATTGAATCTCATAAGATTTTTGTAAAGCTTTCTTAAATTGGAGTTGACTCAATGCATTGGGCACAGGAGCAGATGACTCTGCCACACTCCTGCTTTTAGACAGTTCCATCCAGGAAGCAGTTATAGAAACAAAGTACTGGACTAGGGGAGAAATTCTCAGCTCTTCTGTCATGTGACCTTAGGCAAATCACTTCATTTTTCTGGGCCTTGGTTTTCATCTATAGAAGGAAGATTCTGATACCTGCCCTGCTGATCACAGAGTTATTGTGAAGGTCAAATGAGCTAACCCATGTGAAACTACAAAGTGCTGTGCAGATATACAGCATTGGTACTATGGTCAACAGAGCCTCTTCTGGCCAGCTGCTGAGTCATGGGTGAAGCACCAGGAACCTCAATAGTACCATAGTTATCTTGCTGTTGAAGTTCCCTTTATTGCAGCATTAAGGGTAGATCAAATGCTGAATTTCAGTAGAGGAAATGTTAGGTTGACTGATACATCAAAGTGATTTATGCTCTGAGATATACAATATTTGGAGTTCTGCATATGAACTAAGTAATATGGTGAGTGACCCATTTATACGAGGCCTAATAAAATGAGTTCTATTTTTAATAAAACAAGATTGATTTAAGAGGAACAAGATATGAACACAACATACACATATAAAAAAACCTTTCAGGGAAAAAAACAATAGTTCATATTTATGTAAAAGTTTAAAGTTGAGGAAGTATTCTTTTAACAACATCTGGCTAAGGCAGGTAGTGCGCTTAGTTCCATTTTTCATGTAAAGAAACTGAGACTCTATGTCTGTAAATGGCTTGCTAATTACAGATCAAAATTCTAAAAATAAGAAGAGCGGCTGATAAATTTTTGACTTCTCTTAATGATTGTTTCATTATTCAAAAGCTAGAGCAAACCATGAAGAGAATAATTATTCTGAACCTGATGCTGACCACTGTGAAGGAATTGACTGCCAAAGTAAAAATAGAACTATTGGAAAGAGGTGACCACGGAGTCTTATAGTCCACAATAGAAAAGGGAAGGCTATGTACAATCTGACATATATACTAGATCTAGGGATGGCAGTTTTCAAAGAGTTCAGGGAAAGAACAGGTATAATTCCATGGGCCTGGAATTCTTCATGGGAAGTCAATTACAAAAGGATGGGATGCTCTGAAGAGTAAAATTCTTGTGGCATAAACAGAAATTGCTACAATGAGCAGTAAAGAGGAGAAGCTTCCTAAATACACCTGTGGGAGCTCATCAACCCATTTGGATTTTTAAAGGTCACATATAGAAGGGAAAAGCACAAGAAAAAAATGGGCCAATGTAAGGGATGCTAAAGCCCTGTATTAACTCAGGTTGGAAATAAATAGTAAGGACAACAAAAAGGAATTTTTTTTGCAATTATATTAAGGACAAGAGAAAAATCTAATAAGGCACAAGATTGCTGCTTAGGAGGAATAAATTAAAGACAGAAGAGAGAACTATTTAATGTTATTTGCTTTTGTTGATGCCACAGACAACGGTTTTCATAATGAAAACTATAGAACAAAATTGGTAAATAATTGAAATCCATGATTCACCCTCAAGAGGACTTCAATAGACCTGGTTGAACTACGTATCGGAACACTAAGAAAACTAATCAACATGATTTCTGAGCAATTGTCAATTATCTTTGAAAAATCACAGAGAATAGGAAAATTGCCACAGGACTGGAGATGAAGAAATAATGCCCTGATGTTCAAAAGCGGAAAGTGGGAAAAGTAGACTATTAAAACTATAAACTTGTGAGTAAGCTTGACTTTGAGTAATAACACAGCTTTAGAACACACTATTAAAGAATGATTAGTGAGAACCTTAAAAAAGGAAGGAGAGGGGGAAGCAAAGATTGCTAAGAGTTAGCATGGATTTGATCATGAGACATGCCAAACTAATCTTGTCACTTTTTTTTTTAAGTTACCAAACATTTAGATTATGGAATGCCATAAATAAATTATATAACAAGACATTTGGCATCTTTTATGGTTGTTATTATTCAGTCATTTCAGTCATGCCCAACTCTTTGTCACTCCATTTAGGATTTTCTTGGCAAAGATACTGTCGTAGTTTGCCATTTCCCTCTCCAGTTCATTTTACTGATGAGGAAACTGGGGTAAACAAGGTTAAGTGACTTGTCCAGGGTTAGTAAGTGTCAGAGGCCAGATTTGAACTCAGGTCTTCCTGATTCTGGGCCCAAGGCTCTATCCACTGAGTCACCTAGCTACTCTTATCTTTTATGGTAGCCTTGAGAAAAAGGCAGAGATATAGACTAGATGACAAGAAAGTTAGATGGATGTGGTACCTGGTTGGATGACCAGACCCCCAAAATATTGATTAATAGACTGTTAAACCTAGGAGATCTCCAGTGAAGTATTCCAGGCGTCTGTTCATTGTCCTGTGTTATTTAATATTATTAGTTTTGAGTGAAGGCATAGATTTGATGTTTATCAAATATGTTGATGAAATAAAGCTGAAATTGATAGCTAACTCAGTAGATAACAAGATCAGGCTTCCAAAATATTCTGAAAGACTAAAAGAACGGACAACTCTAGCAACATTAAATTTTTTTTTGCTTTTTTTTTGGGGGGGGAATTAGGGTTAAGTGACTTGCCCAAGGTCACACAGATAGTTTTTGTGTTAAGTGTCTGAGGCCGGATTTGAATGCAGGTCCTCCTGACTCCAGGGCCGGTACTCTATTCACTGCACCACCTACCCGCCCCTGTAACATTAAATTTTATAGGAATAATTGCAAAATCCTATACTTGGGCTACAAATCAGCTGTACAAGTGCAGGGTGAAGGAGGTGGACCCAAACAATGATATGTGTGGAAAAGACTTCAAGGTTTTAGTAGATTCAGAACTTAGTGTAAGTCAACATTATGGCCCCAAAGTTAGCGCTATTTTCAGCTGCATTGATAAAAATGTAATATACAGAATGAGAGAGCTGACAGTCTTGTTATTGCATTTTTTATCAGACCAAATCTGTAATATTGTGTTTAATTATGAGAACCACATTTTAGAGAGGACAAGCAAGGTAGTATGCAGAGGAAGATGACCAGGAGGTCGAGGGGACCCAACACAGTGATATTCAAGTGTAAAGGGCAAGGGGAAGATCTGGTCCCCCTGCCCCAGCAGAGTTACCATAATCACAGATGATGGAGAGAACTGGATTGTTGAGGGAACTTAGAGTTAGTTGAAGAGAGAGGCAGCAGTCCAGGAAGAATCCAACTCCTTATCCTTCTTGGGATTGGAGTTGGGAGAAAGGAATTTTTTTTTCTTACCTGTCCACATTAATCCGGGCATCTAGCAGCATGGCTGCTTATTCAGAGGGGCTTCAGTCATTGTAGAATTTGTTAATATAGCACAGTTGACAGATAAGAAATACATGCTTTTAGACAGTCATGGAGATGAGGCAGAAGCAACTTCAAGGATATGACTCCTGGCATCATGTAAGAAAGTTGGCTGTGTACTCATGAGACAGCTGGCTCTGGCAACAAAGAATTTGGCTGCAGAGAGGACTGCAGCAGGAGTAGAGGGACTTCAAGGCACTGTATTACTGGAGGAGTGAATAGCTACTAAAGCAACTAATGAATAGAGCACCAAGACTGGAGAGGGGAAAACTTAAGTTCAAATTCTTCCTCAAATGCTTACTTGATAGCTAGCTAGAGGGATGGATAGATATGGATATATAGATATATTTTAAATGTAGTCATTTATTCATATTATTTATATAGTCATTTAACCTTTGTTTGCCTCAGTTTCCTCAACTGTAAAATGGAGATAATAGCACCCTCCTTCCAGAGTTGTTGTGAGGATCCAATGAGATAATATGTGCACAGCACATGGTATACAATAGGCACTATATAAATGCTATCTATTACTATTATTGGCCTTGGCCACATGCACTCCATTAGCATGTGCCCTGCCTCACTATCCCTGTACTCTGTGTTTACTCTTGTGATAGACTCTGCTTATTTATGAAAGCATGTACACCAGGTTTATGGGGGCAATGTTTTGTAGCTATGGTTTTTATTGTACTATATGAGCCTTTGCTGAGAGTTAATTATGTCTACTAGGTGATTTTTTTTTTTTTGCTTTTTGGAGGGGGGAGGGTAGGACAATTGGGGTTAAGTGACTTGCCCAAGGTCACACGGCTAGTTTTTTGTGTCAAGTGTCTGAGGCCAGATCTGAACACAGGTCCTCCTGACTCCAGGGCTGGTGCTACTCACTGTGCCACCTAGCCAACCCCAACTAGGTGATTTTTTAATAGGAAGTCTGAAGGAGGGGGCTCCTGAGCTATCGGAAATGGTTACCCAACATGAAAACCTGTGAATTACTAGTTAGGAGAGTAGCCCAAAGGGAATACTACACAAATATTGATTGAAAAAATATATTTCATATGTATGCATACTTATAAAATATATTCTGTATATTCTAGAGAAAAATTAGGGAGAGGTAGAATAATTGTCTTTAAAGGATAAGTGATTAGACTACCAATATGTGACTCTAGAAGGCAAAGCTAGAAGCAATGGCCAGAAATTGCAAAGTTGCAGAATTTGAATTCATGTAAGGGACTAATTACAGATAATTATAGGTGCCCAGAAGTAAAATAAACTGCCTCAGCAAGTAGTGAATTCCCCATCACTGTAGTTCTTCAAGAGGAGGATGAATGAACATTGGTTAGACATAACATACAAAGGATCCATGTTCAGGTTCATGTTGGAATAAATGACCCCTAAGGCTTCTCTCAAGTCTAAGAATCTATGTTCCTTTGATGTCCAAAAGCACACCCCTGATAAATGGCCTTTGACCACTCCAAGTCCAGTGCACTTAACACAATGCTAGAGTGCTTCATAAAATACGAAACACATCTCAGATTCCCTGATCTTTATGATCTATGGAATTATGTCACATTTTGAAAATCTCACTTCCAAATCATAATCATCAGGACTAATTTTACTTCTCCTCTTTCCTTTAATTTGTCTTCCCCAGCTGGTGGGGGGGCTCCAGTCATCCTGATCTATATCCGGCCACTGGACCCAGATGGCTCCAGAGGAGAAAATGAGGCTGGTGATTTTGCACAGCCCTCCCTCACTTAAATCCAATTCACTTGCATGTCCTGACATATTCACCTTCCTCTTTGAGAATGAAGGGCAAACAACTTCCTCAGTTTTATCCTTTAGCATTCCAAAATACACTTTGTATATGCATCATTTGTGTAATCTTGACATTCAGAGAGAAACAAAAATCATTCTGAGAGGGAAGTTACATCCCCACATATTACAATTACACAGTCCTGAAATGTAAACTTTACAAATATCAAGTGAGTTAATGGAGAGTTAGCTAAATGTTTTTCATCAGATTCTTAAACAGTTCAGTGGTTACTACCACTTCTCTGAAGTGCTTACTTAATAAATCTTTGTTGAATGAATGAATGGTTAAACATCCCTGAGTAGGCTGCCCTACAAATTTATAGATTGCATTTTTTAAATACTGTATGAACAACATTTGTCCATACAGTATTGGATGATGAACTGTGTACAATCCTGTGTGCCCTGCCTCAAGAAAGACCCAACCAAGTCGGAAACCATCCAAAAAGAGAAAACTAAAATGATCTAAAGGAATAGAATGCTTTTTGAATCTCAGTTTCATCTTTAAAATGATAATCATAATATTTAAACTACCTGCCTTCCTGGAATTTTTTTATGTCTGCAACATTCATTTTTATTTATGATGGTGACTCATCTTTGAAGTATAAGACCATTGTCTCCTTTCTTTTCCTCTTTCCTCTGCTGAAACCAATTTAATCTTGCTTCAAGGCAGCAACTTTTTTAGGAGCCACTAGATATCCAGCATCATAGGATTTAAGGCTGGGCAATCCCTTAGAGTCTATCTAGTCCCTGTCCCCTCCTATTTTCATTGTACAGAAGAGGAAACAGAATCCCAGGAAGGTGAGGGGATCCCCCAGTAGTCACAGAGGTAGTGAGTGGCAGAGTTGAGATTTGAACTTATACCCTCTGACTCAAAATCCAGTGATCATTCCATCTCCTGAGTCTCAAACGAGACTTCTATGTTGTGAAATCTGACCCCAGGTGAACCTCTATTCATCCATCTCAGTCAAGGTATTCTAGGCAGCCCCTGTTTCCTTCTTCTTGGCTTTCAAAGCTCCTGAGTCAGGCCCATTAGCCAAATCAAACAGAGAGACCAGTGACCCATCTGGGAAGGGCATTTATTCCAGCTGCATTTCAAAGTTGGGCAATATTTATACTCATCTTCAAGTATTGTGTAGTTCCCTCTTCTAGGGGCATACCAAGGATAATATTAATATGATCTTGGTAATAATCTGGGCTCAGAAAAAGGCCAGTGCAAGATTTAAAACTTTTAAAATGTAGGCAAAGACTGATTCTAAGCTGTCAAGAAGGAAAAAAGGCTTTTTTGATGTTATTAAGCCAAGATCAGAATAAGAAATTCTTATATTCATAAGATGCTTGATTCAAAAGGGTCCTTAGCAATCCTCCAAGGATTCTTAAATTTTGTGTTTGCCACGGACCTGTTGAACAGTTTGAAAAAGCCTATGGACCCCCCACAAACATGCTTTTAAAAACATAAAGTAAACTACTTAGGATACTAATTGTTTTGAAATGAACATAAAATTTGTTTTTCCCATCCAATTTCACAGACCCTCTGAAATCTCTCAACAAACTACTTAGGATGTTGTGGATCCCTGGTTAAGAGACCCTGATTTAGACTTGTTTGGTTGTTTTTTTAGTTGTGTCTGACTCTTCGTGACCCCATCTGGGGCTTTCTTGGCAAAGAAAATGGAGTGATTTGCCATTTCCTTCTCCAACTCATTATACAGATGAGGAAAGTGAGGCAAGGGGGTTAAAGTGAATTGTCCAGGAACACATAACTAGTAAGTGTCTGAGGCTAGATTTGAACTCAGAAAGATCAGTCTTTATGCACTTTGGTGTCATCTAGCACCCCGACTAGCCTCCTTAAATTTTTGTCAGAGACAAGAGAGGATTTACATCTGGCTCCCATTACAATGTTCTTTCCACTTCATGTCACCTCTTACAATGAAGATGAGCTTTTGGAGTTGTTTTTCAAGGAATGGAGTGAAGGAATGTTCTATTATAACCACTTTTCCCCCTCTGGAAATGCAATCCTTCCCATACTTCAATCCCCATTCCTATTTATCTCATTTTTTTTTCTTTTTGGCCACAGTGATCTTCCCCTTTCTCTAATGGATCTGTGATAATTTATTGCCTTGTAATTCTTCATCAAGTGGTTGATGTGTGTATTTCTCATACCAGAGGTATCAAATGCAGGCAGCCAGAAAAACTCTCCAGTAGAATGTAAACCAGCTTAAAATGTTTTGGGGAAATGCTTAACAAAATAAAAACAAATACAATACAAGGCAGATAACACTAATTTGTGGGTCTCTGAGTCTATATGTGACCTGCAGGGACCCACTCTATTTGTTTGACACCACTATCTTAACCCACCATGAATGAGGCTGGGCTAAGGCAAACTCAGCTAGCCCACTTTGCTGTCCCTAGACCAAGATGACAAGACCAGAATATGTTTCCCATTCCATCTTCCACTGCATAACACTCTCCTCCAACTCCCCCCACCCCTCATATTTTCTTTTTTTTTTTTCTTTAAACAAATACTTTATTAACTTCTGTTTTACATCATTCATTTCCGCCAGATTTTGAGTTACAATCATTTTCCCCCCATTATTCCCCTACCCAACCTCCCAGAATAGCAGTCCCACAAGATATCGCTTCCTCCAATCTGCTCTCTCCCATACCTTCTCCCATACCCCCATCGACTTTTCCATTAGAGGAAGATGAATCTTTGTGTCCCAATGCCTGCACATCTTATCTCCCAATTATAGGCAAAAGAGTATTAATAATAGTATTTATATATATATTTGAAACATTTAATGTTACGACCTCGAATTTCAGATCCATTTCCTTCCTCCCTTGTCACCCATTCCTTCTTGGGATATAAGTAATTCAGTATATGTTGTACATGTCTAGCTATGCAAAACATTATCATAGTAGATATATTGTTCAAGGCTGCTTATAATTCCCTCCCACTCATCCCACCCCCCACCTGGTCCATTCCCTACATGATCCTGTCCCTCTTCTATAGTGGGTACTTCCAACCTCCCCTCACCCCAAGGATGCCCTCCCATCCATCATCCCTCCTCTCATCCCCCTTCCCCCTATCCTGCTGCAGGTTGAGATATCCCATTTAGTATGTATGTCATTTTCTCCCTGAACCAAATTCAATGTGAATGTGGTTTTGCCTTTTTAGCCTTCCTTATTCTCCCCCTCCTTTGCACCCACTTCCCCTACATGAGATAGTTTACCCTACCATGTCTCTCCCCATCTCCTCTTGCCACTTTCCTCTCTCACCTCATAATTTCATCCCTTGAGTACTCTCCCTTCCCAACAAAATCAACCTATGCCCTCTATCCATATATAACTGTAACCATATACACACACATTCACATATGTATTCATATGACCACACCCCTTCTTCCATTATTTTCATAGTGAGAAAGATATCATCAGTCACAGTTATTGCTTTTCCATATAGGAATGTAAATAGTTCAACTTTGATAAGTTCCTTTTGATTTCTTTTCCCTGATTACCTTCTCAGGCATCTCTTGCTTCTTGTGTCTGGATGTCAAATTTTCTATTCAATTCTGGTTTTTTCCTCAAGAATGCTTGAAAGTCCTCTATTCCACTGAATGACCATATTTTCCCCTGAAACAAAATACTCAGTTTTGCTGGGTAGGTAACCCTTGGGTTCATTCCCAGGTCTTTTGCCCTCTGGACTATCATATTCCATGCCCTTCTCTCCCTCAGTGTAGAAGCTGCCAGGTCCTGGGCTATTCTGATTGTGTTTCCACAATATTGAAATTGTTTCTTCCTGGCTGCTTGTAGTATTTTCTCCTTGATCTGGGGATTCTGGAACCTGGCTATAATATTCCTGGGAGTTTTCTTTTTGGGATCTTTTTCCAGGAGGTGATCGGTGGATTCTTTCAACCTCTATTTTGCCCTCTGGATCTAAAACATCAGGGCAGTTTTCCTTGAGAATTTCTTGAAGGGTGATTTCTAGGTTCTTTCCTTGATCATGGCTTTCAGGTAGTCCAATAATTTTTAAATTGTCTCTCCTGGATCTATTCTCCAGGTCAGTGGTTTTTCCCATGAGATATTTCACATTGCCTTCTACTCTTTCATTTGTTTGGATCTGCTTAACAGCATCTTGATTTCTCATAAAGTCATTAGCTTCCATTTGCTCCAGTCTAACTCTGAAGGAATGAATCTCCTCAGTGAACTTTTGAGATTCTTTTTCCATCTGGCAAATTCGACTTTTTAAGGCATTCTTCTCCTCATTGCCCTTTTGGGCCTCCTTTGCCATTTGAGTTAGTCTATTTTTTAAGGTGTTGTTTTCCTCAGTCAGGCTGTTGACCCTCATTTCATACTTTTCCTGCATCCTTCTCATTTCTCTTTCCAATTTTTCCTCCACTTCTCTTATTTGATTTTTAAAGTCCTTCTTAAGGTCCTCTATGGCCTGCAACCCACTCATGTTTTCCCCTGGGGCTTTTGGAGCAGGACTTCTGACCTCACAGTCCTTTTCCGCTCTATGCCCCCAAAATAGGAGTCTAGGGTTGCATTTTTCTGTTTCCTTTGCCTTGGCATGTTGCCACTTAATTGCTTGACTTTTGGGCTTGTTGCCACACTATGGCTTTAAGGCCAGATAGAGGAATTTTCGTCCCGAACGTGTGGGGGGCAACTTCCGTTTCTGGCAAGCTGTAAACCCACCCACAACTTCCACCCTAGATCACAATCCAGATCCAGGGAGGTTAAAGCAAGAGCGATTACCCCCCAAGACTGATCGCTGGATCTCCCACGATTTGTAGGCTGGGAGCCGGAAATGCCTCTGAAAACTACAAAATGGCGTGTCTCCTCAGCAGCTTCTAGCCCCCAGGGGAGGGAGCTGACGCATTCCCCAAATACAGGTCCCAAAGTCCATAGGACACTAACCTCTTACTTTGTCCTAGGCAAGTCTATGTTGATAATTCTGGCGTCTCCACAGTTCCTGGTGTTCTGGGGTTCCTCCAGCCGGCTGCTGGCCCTGCCGCCCTGGGGCTAAAACCTCGGCTCACGTGGACCTGGGCTCGGCTCGGCTCCTGTGCTCTGCGCGCTGCAGGCTCCCAGACCACTGCGCTGGTCCTTCTTGCAGGGTGCTGGGCTGTCCTCAGCGGGAGGTTAGCTTCTCTGTGTCGTTCTGTGGGTGCTGGGGCTCCAGAAGATTTTCAGAGTCCTTTTTTACATAGTTTGTGGAGAATCTGGGGGCAGAGAGGCTTGGACGAGCTGTTTCTACTCCGCCATCTTGGCTCCGCCCCCACCCCTCATATTTTCACCTGTTGCTCTGGCCTCATTAATCAAATCAGGACTATCATGCTACCATTATTCCTGGAAAAGGTGTGTCATTGCCTTATAGATGAACTCACCAAACTACTGTGACTCCCTAGACCAAAACCAAAACCTGTCTACCACTGCCCAATACCGTCTTCCCCTATTAAAATGTGAACTCCCTAAGGTCATTTACTAAGTTACTTTTGTATTTGTACTTAATATAAATGCTTAATAAATAAATTTCCATTTATTTGTTTTATTTATTCATTCATTTAATGAAAGTTCCTCATAGGGCACCACTAATAGAATAATGTCCTATCTGTGAATTAAGGGCTAGGTTGCTAGAAAGGAGGAAATCTCCATATCTGCAGGAGACATAGGAATTCTGAACAATTATGCTATCAGTGACTCTTTGCCTGCTAATTATATTATTATACTTTCTCATTTTCATTCAGTTTTCTGCTTTGTCTTCTTTAGTAAACTGAGTATTATACTTGGAGTCAGAGTAACTGGGCTTGACTCCTAAGTTTTCTCATGTGTAAAATGAAGGATTGGCCTAGGAGAGCCCAGTTCCCTTCTGGCTCTCACATTCTGTGGATGTTGTGCTCTTAAGTTGGCTTGGGGAAGGCAAGCTCAATCATAGATATCTGTTTCCTTTCCAGAATACTGCTTGCTATGGACCAAGTGCTTTGATGGAGCTCAATACAAAACTGGTCTATCAAAGTCTTTTCAATCTATTCTCTTAACTTTAAGCCCTTGACTGTTCCATAACATAGAAATTTTTATCTAAACTTTTTTATATGACATGAGAAAAGTTTTCTGAGTTTATCTCTGCTGATGCATGCTGGCCTTCACCAGAATTAAGTATAGTCTTCAGAAACTGCCTGCTTCCTTTGACTAGTTCAGTGTTTATAACATTTATATTTCAGCAGGAATTTGACTGTGGAATTGAGAGAAGAATAAATAAGAGGGGAGATATCATTGTTTTTAACCACAAGCTGATAATTTTGGAGCACATGAAGGACATGTCACAAGATTGCTCAGGAAAGAGAGGATATCCCTAAAGCATAGGTTCACTCCTGAACATGACAGGAAAACTGAACTTAAAGGAAACCTACAACTGTCACAGTGTTCCTCTTTGCCAGCTACCTGCACCAGAAGTGACTTGTTTTGGGACTAGTGATGTAGGAGTCTCTGCTTGCCTTGGTTGACAAGCAGGTAATCTCCCACTACCTGAAACCCAGTTCCTTCTTTTCTACTCCTTCAAAGGGTAAGATAGGTAGCATCAGGCTGCAAGAAGGTCAGTAAGTATAGTTATTATTTCCTTTAGAGCCCTACTCCCAAAGCTAGAAGTGACTTTAAAGACCAGAGAAACCATTCCTCCCCAAACTGGGCTGGGATATGCAGAGAAAATAATATTTCCTCTTTTTGGAAGCTTCAATGACAATGCAGACTTGTCTAAAATTGGCATCACTTGTAAATGAATGACCCGGCAATAAAGCTACTGGGAATAAAGGAAAAGCCTAGCTTCTCTCACCCACCCCTAGGGCCAGGTTTTTCTCCTTAGTCTTTTTATTATGCAAATCACAGAATCCTAGCTGGAGATTTCCAGGCAAGGCCATAAAACATCTTAGATAGATGAGCATCTGGTCTATTAAATTCTCTTGGGCTGAATACCTCAGGTCTTTAGTAATACTAGAACAAAGAAAAAGCAACTTAACAGAAATGAAGAGGGAGGCAAGGTAGAGAGAGGCATTGTAGTTTTGACTATAAAAATAAGGGGGAAAAAACTGAGATATCCTAAAAAAGCATCTTCGGTATTCTGCCTTTCTTTCTCCAGTTCCACTCAGGTTTTCCTCTCCTTGGTCCATAATTAAAAAAAAAAAATACAAATAGTAATACTAACTCATTTCTATAGCACTATAATTTTTTACAGCACTTGCCTGTGAGGTAGGTAGTTCAAATATCATTATCCACATTTTATAGATGAGGAAATGAAGGCTCTTAGAAATCAAATGACTTGCCTAGATCATACATTCACAAAGAATGAGAGCCTTAGTCAGCTCTTCTAATTCCAAGATTAGTGTGCTTTCTACTTCACTGATTATTTCCCAAATACCGAGTGCCCAACATGTTCCCTGCCTAAGCAAGATATGATCTTAGATTTAGGGAGATAAGTATACAAACAATAAAGCAGAATGTGCTAAGTGCTAAATTCTTGGCAAAGAAAAGTGCTAGTGTTCAACACCCATAAGGATTTTCTCATAGTACAGGAACTCCCTTCACAAGATAATATCTCAATCCATCTATGTCTAGCTAGTCAGAGAGCAATAGATAGATGAAGCATTTATTAAGTACTTACTGTATGTTAGGCCTGGTGCTAAGCTTGGGAGGAAAGTCCTAGTAAATCACCTGAAACACAGAATGTAAGTGACTAGCCCCAGTTTGTATACATACAGCTTGTAAATGTCAGAGACTAGATTTAAGCCTAGCTGTTCCTGACTGTAAGTCCAGCATTTTGCTACACTGAACCACCTCTTACATATACACATTAAATTAAATTAACACTAATTAATTGCTTACTGTATGCAAGGCATACAGTATGATGTATAAGTATGATAGATAATGAGAGTGAAACTATAAAAATTAAGGTCCTTGCCTCCAAGGACTCACAGCCTTCCACTGGGAAGTGGGGAATATACACAGATAAGTAATTACAAATTTTTATAAAGGGTGGGGAGGGCACTTCTTTTTAATTGGATGAGTTTCCCAATCAACCTGATGAGATTACAAGGAATGGACCTTTGTCTACAGGCAACCAAAGGCCATTTTTCCATAAGAAATAAATAGGCATACTGCCTCCTCCCTGACAAGTAACAAAGAACCCTTTTGATTTGTCCCAATGACAGAGACTCAATGACACAGACTTAGTGGCTACCCTGCTCCATGGTCTAGTAAATCAAGACACCATCAGACACTCCTGTCTTTTTGCTTTTCAAAACTCCTTCTTCCCTTTCTGCTGCCTTTTAGAATAGAGGAAAGGAGAGATGCTTTTTTCCCTTTCCTTTACAGAGCTATAATGGTGTCTGTTAGAGAAGGACATGCTAGTAGATGTTAAATTATATATGGAATGAGAAGGGAATTAAAGGATATTAATCCTGAACCCCAGTCTCCTGTGAAAAGGAAGGGAAGATTTTGGATTCCCTAGGCAGAATGAACCTGAAAACTAGTTTTCTAGGCGGAGAAGGGAGATTTCCTAGGCACTGTAGAGTTGCTGAATTAGAGCATTCAAGCAACAGCCTTCCATAAGAAGGTTTTCACAACCACACGATTCTTGGAGAAAGAAGGGGATCACCCTGAAGTTGAAGAACTACAGCCATACTATGAAAAGGCAAGAAAATATGAACTTTTCCAATCCCTTCCCTGCTATTGCCATGAGTTGCTTAGAGAGTATGGATTTGAATTGATTTGGAAGAATTAATTCAGCAGCCCTCCATAGTGATTTACCTTCTGGGGGAGTCTAATGGAATGAATATTTTATACTTCTTGATTTGTTTATGGACTTCTGTGAGTCCTTTGTGACTTTTGCACTTTGTAAAAACAGATTTTATTGATATATTTTGTTATAACATTGCCTAGGTTTCCTCCTTATCTCTCCCCTCCCAGAAAGCCATCTCTTATGACAAAGATTTTTTTAAAGACAAAAAATATATAATAATATCAATGAAAGCATTTTTAAAATCTAATGTATATACATATTATATATATTAATACATATGCATATATCTGTGTATATATGTATATGTATGAGTGTGTGCACACCCATGGACTGTGATCTGTGCAAAAGAGTGGAAGGCAGGGAGAAGTGTCTTCTCATATTTCTTTATTGGGACCAAGCTGTTCTTTATTATTTCAAAATATTAATTTTCAATTATTCTGTGGTGGTTTTTCCCCTTCTTTTAATTTGCCCTATTTTTAATTTATGGAGTAAAATAAGCATTTCCATAACATAGTATAATAAAAAAGATGATTGCACGTGAAAGTACAAATCTATTGTGTACAACTTGCTATTCCTTTTAAATATATAATAAAGCTGTCAGGTAAGTTTATTTTTTCCCTTTTTTTCTTCCCACCCCCACCCTTCCCTTAGATATGGATATCATTAGACACAAATAGGTAAATGTATGTAAAATTTTTTTCATACATACTCCTATTTATCAGTTCTTTCTGTGGATGCAGATAGCATCTTTCTTCATATGTCCTTTATAGTTAATTTGGGTATCTATAATAGTTGAAATTACTTATTAGCTCAAAGTTATTCTTAAAATGATATTGTTTTTCCTTATATATTGTTCTCTTTGTTTTTCTCATTTCTCTCTTCATTATTTCATGCAAGTCTTTCCATGTTTTTCTAAGATCATAGAACTCATTTCTTATAACACAGTCATATACTACAATTTGTTCAGTCAGTCCTTAGTTGATGGGCATCCCTGCAATTTCCAGTTCTTTGCTATCACAAAGAGAGCTACTATAAACATTTTAGAACATATAGGTTCTTTTCCTTTTTCCCTAATCATCTTTGGAAATAGACCAAGTAGCGGAATTGTTGGGTCAAAAAGAAGTATAGGCAGTTTAATAACTAGGCATAATTCTAGATTGTTCTCCAAAATGGTTGAATCAGTTCACAATTTCACCAACAGTGAACCAGTGCCCAATTTCTTCACATTTCCTCCAACACATCACTTTTCCCTTCAACCATTTTCACCAATCTGATAGGTGTAAAATGATATCTCAAGGTTGTTTTAATTTTTATTTTTCTGGTCAATAATGATTTAGAGCATTTCATCATATGACTACAAGTTGTTTTGATTTCTTTATTGGAAAACTGCCTGTTCATATCCTTTGACCATTTATCAATTGGGGAATGACTTATATTCTTATAGATTTGACAAAGAGATTTATATATTTTAGATATGAAATCTTTGTCTGAGAAACTGTCTATAAAATTTTTTCCCCTAATTTTCTGCTCTCCTTCTGATCTTGGCTTCATTTTTTTACACCTAACTTTGCTCTCTATTTCTTGTTTATTCATAAATTGTTCACTTATCTATAAGTCTGATAAATAATTTGTTCCATGTTCTAATTTTCTTGTAATATCTCTCTTTATATCTACTCATATATCCATTTTAACCTTATTTTGGTAAATGGTGTAAGATATTGGTCTATGTCCAGTTTCTGCAATACTGCTTTCTAGTTTTCCCAACAATTTTTACCAAATAATGAATTCTTATCCCAAAATCTTAAGTCTTTACAGCTGTGAAACACTGAGTAATATTTGTTTGCTGCTATAGATTATATGTCTACTCTGTTCCACTGATATAACCTTTCTATTTATTAGCTAGTACCAGAAAGCTTTGGTAATTACTGTCATAGTATAGTTTAAGTTCTGGTGCCACCAAACCTCTTTCTTTTACATTTTTTTATTAGTTCCTTTGCTATTCCTGACTTTTTGTTCTAGTGATTTTTTTCCATTTACACTGTTTATATTGTAATATATTTATATATATATTTACATTGTTTATATTGTTTTTCAGGTTTTACATCAGTTGGTGTAAATCTTTCCATGTTTCTCTATATTCATCATGTTTGTCATTTCTTACAGCATGCTAATATTCTATTACATTCACATACTACAATATTTTTTAGCCATTTCCCAACTTCTGGGTATCTGCTTTGTTTCCAATTCTTTGTTTCAGGAAGGAAGGAAGGAAGTTATCATTGATTAAATACTTCTCAGGCACAGTGCTAAATGCTTTACAAATATGATCTCATTGGATCCTCAAAACAACCTTGGGAGGTAAGTTCTTTAATTATCACCATTTTGTACTTGAGGACACCAGGGCCACACAGCTTAACTGAGTTCTTATTTGAACTTAGGTCTTCCAGATCCAGGTTTCTATGCACTATTGATACCCCCTTGCTTTCTGAAAAAGTGAAATATTTTGTTGTATAAGGTGTTTTTCTTTTTGATTCTACACCTAGCAGTGGAATCTCTGGGTCTAAAAGTGTAGACATTTTCATTACTTCATTTACTTAATTCCAAATGATTTTCTAGAATAATTGTATCAACTCACAGATCCAAAAATGCATTCTTGTACCTATCTCTCCACAATCCCTCCAACAGGGACAATTCCCATGTTTGCTTATCTCTAATGAAACCACATAGTTATTTTTATTTTTTCTTATTAGTAGTGATCTGAGCATTTTTTCATATGGTCGTTAATAGTTTTTACAATTCTTTTAAGAACTGGTCATTCTCACCCTTTGACTACTTTATCATTGGGGAATGGCTTTTGGACTTAATACAGTTCTGTTACTTGTGTATGTATTGGATCACAAATTCTTATCAGAGATATTTTATATAAAAATTTTCCCCACTCAATTGCTTTCTTTCTTAGATGCATTTATTTAGTTTGTAGAAATGCTTTTTAATTTCATCTAATCAAATTTATCTCATTTTATCTTTCTTAATTATCTCTCTCCCTTGTTTGGTTAATAATTCATCTCCTACCTAGAGGTGTGAAAGCTATGCGATATGTTCCTCTACCAATTTTTTTATGGTATGATCTTTAGTGTTATACATTTTCTGTGAGGAGTAAAATAAAGATTCTCCTATACACAATACTTATAAATATATCTAGTGCTTGTATGGGAGTTGAGGAACCTATTACCCACATTTGGGGAAATCTAGGTATTAGCCTTTAAGCCTTAGTCAGGAGATTTCCTTGGAAATAAACTGCACAGTGGGAGCAAAAGTCAAAGACAGAAATTGACCCCTTTTTGGATTAGTCCCCAAGGTCAGATAGGATCCATTTCATGTGAGCCCAGAGTCCTTGCAGTGGTAGTGCTGGACCATTCATTACATACACAAAGTTATCCAAAGAAATTTCAGTAGGAAGAGATGGCTAAGAAATAGGGGGACTAGGAAAAACCTTGTATTAAAGTTGATACTTGAAATGATCTTTGAAGAAAGCTAAGGATTCTTCGAGGAAAAGATGACTGAGAAAGGAGTGAATTCTAGACCCAGGGGACCACGTCTAAGAGATCACAAAAGGAAGAGATGAAATTCTCTCCATAGTCTACCAAAGCAGGTCATTTGTGTATATGATGTATATGTATATGCACATATGAATACATGTATGTGTATATAGTTATTTCTCCTTCCTTAACAAAACATCTAGAAAGAATAATGACAGATTCTGGATCATCTTTGCTTTTGTTACCCCCATATATAGTACTGTGCCTACTTCGTAATAGGTATTTAATATTTGCTGAATTGAATATACACATGTACACACACCCACCCACACACACCCACCCACACACACACACACACACACACACACACACACACACACACACATATTAATATGATAGTATGGTAGAGTGCTAGGCTTGGAGTCAGGAGGCCTAGATTAAAATCTTGCCTGTAACACTTAACTAATCACTTGGTCCTGGGTAAGCCACAGAGAATTCTGATGACAAATTACTCTGAAGTTCTATTATATTTATGTTGTATTATATTGTAGTTATACTTATTATATATATATTATATTTTTTCTGGTCTAAAATTTCACTGGTATTGGGAGCCCCCAGTAAGAAAATTCCCCCTCTTATTGCAACTTACAATCTCAGAGAGCTGCCTGGGATATTAAAAAGTTAAGTGATTTGACCAGCCAATTTGTGTCAGAGGTGGGTCTTGATCACATCCTTACTAAAACTTTAGAAGGAAAAGAAATTGGCATTACTGTATATAGATACTTATAGAAATACCCATACCTAGAACTATTCATATGCACACACATAAACATATTCACTAACACTTCTACTAAAATTATGTAGCTTGTGAAAAGGTAGCAAAGTGTGCTGATAAATGTTTAACAACTGGCTTTCCAGAGGCAGTTGGTGGTATAACAGATAGAATGCTGGTCCTAGAATCAAGAAACCGTGAGTTCAAATTTGGCCTCAGATACTTTTACTGTGTAACCTTGGGGAAAGGTCATGTAACATCCATTTGCTTTATCGTTTTTGA